>BQNB010010699.1:0-81994 GCA_026074375.1 Tanacetum coccineum
AATTTAGATATATTAAAGGTTAAACCTTAAAGCATAAACCCAAGAAACAAAATAATTTAAAATTTTGGAAAAATCCACTATAAGGGTTCTATATTACTAAAAACGTTTTCAATACCCTTATAGTGTATTTTAACCAAATATGATAATTTTATTACATTTTTGTATCATTGCGATTCTAAAAGGACTTAATATCAATTTTGATGAGTTTTTTCACGTTTAAGGGTGGAGTATCACATATTTTTGTGAAATGCAACAATTATTACATATATACAAGTATTTGAAGGTATAATACACTTATAGATGACTAAATCTTTTAAAAACGGTTGGTGTTATGTCCTTAAAATGATTAATACACTACATTTTGGTATATTAAATGTTAAACTTTAAAGCAGAAACCGTAGAAACTAAATAATTTAAATTTTACTATATTTTTGTAGGATTCTGATTTTATAAGTACTTAATAACATTTTAGATGAGGTTTTCACGTTTAAGGGTTAAGCATCACGTACTTTTGTGATATGTAATAGAGTATTACATTTAGACAAGTATTTTATAGGTATAAAAGCTCATAGATAACTAAATCTTTTATAAACGGTTGGTGTTATGCCCCTGCAATGATTATAACCATACATTTGGGTATATATAAGGCTAAACCTTAAAGCATAAACACCAAATACTACATAAATTACAAATTGAACCTGTTAATTCACACGAAATCTTCTAACTATCGTTGATTTAATGAATACCGATAATCAAGATCTTTCCAAAATTAGACTTTTCGTATATTTTAGAACTGGTTATTCTAGCACCATAATACGATTATTAAATAGGCCAAGAAACATGAAACATGCCTAAAAGGCAAAAGGGCCGGACCCTAGCCCGAAAACAATTTTCAACAAAATGGAAAAAAAACACAAAACGTAAATAACTAATAAAATAGAGTGTTTTTGGGCTCTAAAGTTTCATAAACCGCCGTAGGCAGTTTACCACGACGTTCTCCTTGTTTCAAGCTTCGATTTGCCTGGTCCTGGGCCTGAAACGGACCCTCGTAGCCCAAGTTATACTAGTTTTAATAGATTATTACATTTATACAAGTATATAGAGATATAACACGCTCATATATGACTAAATATTTTAAAAACGGTTGGTATTATGTCCCTACAATGATTATAACTATGTATTTGGGTATATTAAAGGCTAAACATTAAAGCATAAACACCAAATAATACAGAAATAACAAAATTGAAAACCCCCCCGAAAAAGGTATAGTATGTCCATAAAATGTGTTCAATGGTCTATGCCGGGGGGGTTTCCTAGTATTCAAATTTTACTATATTTTTGTAGGATTCTGATTTTATAAGTACTTAATAACATTTTAGATGAGGTTTTCACGTTTAAGGGTTGAGCATCACGTACTTTTGTGATATGTAATAGAGTATTACATTTAGACAAGTATTTTATAGGTATAAAAGCTCATAGATGACTAAATCTTTTATAAACGGTTGGTGTTATGCCCCTGCAATGATTATAACCATACATTTGGGTATATATAAGGCTAAACCTTAAAGCATAAACACCAAATACTACAGAAATTACAAATTGAACCTGTTAATTCACACGAAATCTTTTAACTATCGTTGATTCAATGAATACCGATAATCGAGATCTTTCCAAAATTAGGCTTTTCGTATATTTTAGAACTGGTTATTCTAGCACCACAATACGATTATTAAATAGGCCAAGAAACATGAAACATGCCTAAAAGGCAAAAGGGCCGGACCCTAGCCTGAAAACAATTTTCAACAAAATGGAAAAAAAACACAAAACGTAAATAACTAATAAAATAGAGTGTTTTTGGGCTCTAAAGTTTCATAAACCGCCGTAGGCAGTTTACCACGACGTTCTCCTTGTTTCAAGCTTCGATTTACCTGGTCTTGGGACTGAAACGGACCCTCGTAGCCCAAGTTATACTAGTTTTAATAGATTATTACATTTATACAAGTATATAGAGATATAACACGCTCATATATGACTAAATATTTTATAAACGGTTGGTATTATGTCCCTACAATGATTATAACTATGTATTTGGGTATATTAAAGGCTAAACATTAAAGCATAAACACCAAATAATACAGAAATAACAAAATTGAAAACCCCCCCGAAAGAGGTATAGTATGTCCCTAAAATGTGTTCAATGGTCTATGCCGGGGGGGTTTCCTAGTATTCAAATTTTACTATATTTTTGTAGGATTCTGATTTTATAAGTACTTAATAACATTTTAGATGAGGTTTTCACGTTTAAGGGTTGAGCATCACGTACTTTTGTGATATGTAATAGAGTATTACATTTAGACAAGTATTTTATATGTATAAAAGCTCATAGATAACTAAATCTTTTATAAACGGTTGGTGTTATGCCCCTGCAATGATTATAACCATAAATATTTGGGTATATATAAGGCTAAACCTTAAAGAATAAACACCAAATACTATAGTAATTACAAATTGAACCTGTTAATTCACACGAAATCTTATAACTATCGTTGATTCAATGAATACCGATAATCAAGATCTTTCCAAAATTAGACTTTTCGTATATTTTAGAACTGGTTATTCTAGCACCATAATACGATTATTAAATAGGCCAAGAAACATGAAACATGCCTAAAAGGCAAAAGGGCCGGACCCTAGCCCGAAAACAATTTTCAACAAAATGGAAAAAAACACAAAACATAAATAACTAATAAAATAGAGTGTTTTTGGTATCTAAAGTTTCATAAACCGTAGGCAGTTTACCAGGATATTCTCCTTGTTTCATGCTTTGATTTGCCTGGTCATGGGCCTGAAACGGACCCTCGTAGCCCAAGTTATACTAGTTTTAATAGATTATTACATTTATACAAGTATATAGAGATATAACACGCTCATATATGACTAAATATTTTAAAAACGGTTGGTATTATGTCCCTACAATGATTATAACTATGTATTTGGGTATATTAAAGGCAAAACATTAAAGCATAAACACCAAAGAATACATAAATAACAAAATTCAACCCCCCCCCCTCAAAAAAAATGGTATAGTATGTACCTAAAATATGTTCAATGGTCTATGCCAGGGGGGTTTCCTAGTATTCAAATTTTACTATTTTTTTGTAAGATTATGATTTTATAAGTACTTAATAACATTTTAGATCAGGTTTTCTCGTTTAAGGGTTGGGCATCACGTACTTTTGTGATATGTAATAGAGTATTACATTTAGACAAGTAATTTTTATAGGTATAAAAGCTCATAGATAACTAAATCTTTTATAAACGGTTGGTGTTATGCCCCTGCAATGATTATAACCATACATTTGGGTATATATAAGGCTAAACCTTAAGGAATAAACACCAAATAGTATAGTAATTACAAATTGAACCTGTTAATTCACATGAAATCTTATAACTATCGTTGATTCAATGAATACCGATAATCAAGATCTTTCCAAAATTAGACTTTTCGTATATTTTAGAACTGGTTATTCTAGCACCATAATACGATTATTAAATAGTCCAAGAAACATGAAACATGCCTAAAAGGCAAAAAGGCCGGAGCCTAGCCCGAAAACAATTTCAAAAAAATGGGAAAAAAAACACAAAACGTAAATAACTAATAAAATAGAGTATTTTTGGTATCTAAAGTTTCATAAACCACCGTAGGCAGTATACCATGATATTCTCCTTGTTTCAAGCTTTGATTTGCCTGGTCCTGGGCATGAAACAGACCCTTGTAGCCCAAGTAATACTAGTTTTAATAGATTATTACATTTATACAAGTATATAGAGATATAACACGCTCATATATGACTAAATATTTTAAAAACGGAAAAGGGCCGGACCTTAACCCGAAAACAATTTTCAAAAAAATGGAAAAAAACCCAAAAAGTTAATTAACTAATAAATATAAGAGTGTTTTTTGGGCTGTAAAGTTTCATAAACCGCAAAAGGCCTGTTAACCAAGTCGTTCTACTTGTTTCAAAAGCTTTCGATTTGCCTGACCCTGGGCCTGACACCGGACCCATCCTACGCCCAAATTATACTAGTTTAATAGATTATGACTTTATACAAGTATATAGAGAGTATAACATCCGCTCATATATGAACTAAATAAATTTAAAAACGGTTGGTATAATGTCCCTAACAAGATTATAACTATGTAATATTGTTATATTAAAGGCTAAACATTAAAGCATAAACACCAAATAATACAGAAATAACAAAATTGAAAACCCCCCCAGAAAGCGGTATAAGTAATAGTCCAAAAAATTTGTACAAATGGTCTATATGCGAGGGGGGGGTTTCCTAGTATTCAAATTTACTATATTTTTGTACGATTCTGATTTAATAAGTACTTAATAACATTTTTAGATGAGTTTTACATTTCCACGTTAGGGTTGAGCATCACGTACTTTTTGTGATATGTAAATTGAGATTACATTAGACCAGTATTGTTTAAAGGTATAAAAGTCTCATAGATACTAACATCTTTTATAAACGGTTTTGGTGTTTATGGCCCCTGAAATGCTTATAACATACATTTGGGTTAGTATATAAGGCTAAACCTTAAAGCATCAACACCAAATACAACCATAAATTACCAATTGGAAACCTGTAAATTCACACGAAATCTTCTAACTATCGTTGATTCAATGAATACTGATAATCAAGATCTTTACAAAATTTGACTTTTCGTATATTTTAGAACTGGTTATTCTAGCACCACAATACAATTATTAAAAAGGCCAAGAAACATGAAACATGCCTAAAAGGCAAAAGGGCAAAAGGGCCAGACCCTAGCCCGAAAACAATTTTCAACAAAAAGGAAAAAAAAACACAAAATGTAAATAACTAATAAAATAGAATGTTTTTGGGCTCTAAAGTTTCATAAACCGCCGTAGGAAGTCTACCACGACGTTCTCCTTGTTTCAAGCTTCGATTTGCATGGTACAGGGACTGAAACGGACCCTTGTAGCCCAAGTTATACTAGTTTTAATAGATTATTACTTTTATACAAGTATATAGAGATATAACACGCTCATATATGACTAAATATTTTAAAAACGGTTGGTATTATGTCCCTACAATGATTATAACTATGTATTTGGGTATATTAAATGCTAAACATTAAAGCATAAACACCAAATAATACAGAAATAACAAAATTGAAAACCCCCCCGAAAGAGGTATAGTATGTCCATAAAATGTGTTCAATGGTCTATGCCGATGGGGTTTCCTAGTATTCAAATTTTACTATATTTTTGTAGGATTCTGATTTAATAAGTACTTAATAACATTTTAGATGAGGTTTTCACGTTTAAGGGTTGAGCATCACGTACTTTTGTGATATGTAATAGAGTATTATATTTAGACAAGTATTTTATAGGTATAAAAGCTCATAGATGACTATATCTTTTATAAACAGTTAGTGTTATGCCCCTGCAATGATTATAACCATACATTTGGGTATATATAAGGCTAAACCTTAAAGCATAAACACCAAATACTACAAAAATTACAAATTGAACCTGTTAATTCATACGAAATCTTCTAACTATCGTTGATTCAATGAATACCGATAATCGAGATCTTTCCAAAATTAGACTTTTCGTATATTTTAGAACTGGATATTCTAGCACCACAATACGATTATTAAATAGGCCAAGAAACATGAAACATGCCTAAAAGGCAAAAGGGCCGGACCCTAGCCCGAAAACAATTTTCAACAAAATGGAAAAAAAACACAAAACGTAAATAACTAATAAAATAGAATGTTTTTGGGCTCTAAAGTTTCATAAACCGCCGTAGGAAGTTTACCACGACGTTCTCCTTGTTTCAAGCTTCGATTTGCCTGGTCCTGGGACTGAAACGGACCCTTGTAGCCTAAGTTATACTAGTTTTAATAGATTATTACATTTATTCAAATATATAGAGATATAACACGCTCATATATGACTAAATATTTTAAAAACGGTTGGTATTATGTCCCTACAATGATTATAACTATGTATTTGGGTATATTAAAGGCTAAACATTAAAGCATAAACACCAAATAATACAGAAATAACAAAATTGAAAACCCCCCGAAAGAGGTATAGTATGTCCCTAAAATGTGTTCAATGGTCTATGCCGGGGGGGTTTCCTAGTATTCAAATTTTACTATATTTTTGTAGGATTCTGATTTAATAAGTACTTAATAACATTTTAGATGAGGTTTTCACGTTTAAGGGTTGAGCATCACGGGACTTTGTGATATGTAATAGAGATAACATTTAGAACAAGTATTTTTATAGGTATAAAAAAACCTCATAGATGACTAAATCTTTTATAAACAGTTGGTGTTATGCCCCTGCAATGATTATAACCATACAATTGGTATTAAAAGCTAAACCTTATAGATATAAACGACAAATACTAACATAAATTACATTGAAACCTGTTTAATTCACAATCGAAATCTTCTAACTATCGTTGATTCAATGAATACCGAGAATCAAGAGATTTCCAAAATTAGACTATTCATATATTTTAGAACTGGTTATTCTAGCATCACAATAGGATTATTAAATAGGCCAAGAAACATGAAACATGCTTAAAAGGCAAAAGGGCCGGACCTTAACCCGAAAACAATTTTCAAAAAAATGGAAAAAAAAACACAAAACGTTAATAACTAATAAAATAGAGTGTTTTTGGGCTGTAAAGTTTCATAAACAAAAAAAAAAACATAAAGGACAGGCACCGCCATAGGAGGCGTTTACCGACCACGACGTTCTCCTTGTTTCAAGCTTCGATTTGCCTGGTCCTAGGCCTGAAACGGACCCTCGTAGCCCAAGTTATACTAGTTTTAATAGATTATTACATTTATACAAGTATATAGAGATATAACACGCTCATATATGACTAAATATTTTAAAAACGGTTGGTATTATGTCCCTACAATGATTATAACTATGTATTTGGGTATATTAAAGGCTAAACATTAAAGCATAAACACCAAATAATACAGAAATAACAAAATTGAAAACCCCCCCGAAAGAGGTATAGTATGTCCATAAAATGTGTTCAATGGTCTATGCCGGGGGGGTTTCCTAGTATTCAAATTTTACTTAATTTTTGTAGAATCTGATTTAATAAGTACTTAATAACATTTTAGATGAGGTTTTCACGTTTAAGGGTTGAGCATCACGTACTTTTGTGATATGTAATAGAGTATTACATTTAGACAAGTATTTTATAGGTATAAAAGCTCATAGATGACTAAATCTTTTATAAACGGTTGGTGTTATGCCCCTGCAATGATTATAACCATACATTTGGGTATATATAAGGCTAAACCTTAAAGCATAAACACCAAATACTACAGAAATTACAAATTGAACCTGTTAATTCACACGAAATCTTCTAACTATCGTTGATTCAATGAATACTGATAATCGAGATCTTTCCAAAATTAGACTTTTCGTATATTTTAGAACTGGTTATTCTAGCACCACAATACAATTATTAAATAGGCCAAGAAACATGAAACATGCCTAAAAGGCAAAAGGGCAAAAGGGCCGGACCCTAGCCCGAAAACAATTTTCAACAAAAAGGAAAAAAAACACAAAACGTAAATAACTAATAAAATAGAATGTTTTTGGGCTCTAAAGTTTCATAAACCGCCGTAGGAAGTTTACCACGACGTTCTCCTTGTTTCAAGCTTCGATTTGCCTGGTACTGGGACTGAAACGGACCCTTGTAGCCCAAGTTATACTAGTTTTAACAGATTATTACATTTATACAAATATATAGAGATATAACACGCTCATATATGACTAAATATTTTAAAAACGGTTGGTATTATGTCCCTACAATGATTATAACTATGTATTTGGGTATATTAAAGGCTAAACATTAAAGCATAAACACCAAACAATACAGAAATAGCAAAATTGAAAACCCCCCCGAAAGAGGTATAGTATGTCCCTAAAATGTGTTCAATGGTCTATGCCGGGGGGTTTCCTAATATTCAAATTTTACTATATTTTTGTAGGATTCTGATTTAATAAGTACTTAATAACATTTTAGATGAGGTTTTCACGTTTAAGGGTTGAGCATCACGTACTTTTGTGATATGTAATAGAGTATTTCATTTAAACAAGTATTTTATAGGTATAAAAGCTCATAGATGACTAAATCTTTTATAAACGGTTGGTGTTATGCCCCTGCAATGATTATAACCATACATTTGGGTATATAAAAGGCTAAACCTTAAAGCATAAACACCAAATACTACAGAAATTACAAATTGAACTGTTAATTCACACGAAATCTTCTAACTATCGTTGATTCAATGAATACCGAGAATCGAGATCTTTCCAAAATTAGACTTTTCGTATATTTTAGAACTGGTTATTCTAGCATCACAATAGGATTATTAAATAGGCCAAGAAACATGAAACATGCCTAAAAGGCAAAAGGGCCGGACCTTAGCCCGAAAACAATTTTTGAAAAAATGGAAAAAAAACACTAAACGTAAATAACTAATAAAATAGAGTGTTTTTGGGCTCTAAAGTTTCATAAACCGCCGTAGGCAGTTTACCACGACGTTCTCCTTGTTTCAAGCTTCGATTTTCCTGGTCCTGGGCCTGAAACAGACCCTCGTAGCCCAAGTTATACTAGTTTTAATAGATTATTACATTTATACAAGTATATAGAGATATAACACGCTCATATATGACTAAATATTTTAAAAACGGTTGGTCTTATGTCCCTACAATGATTATAACTATGTATTTGGGTATATTAAAGGCTAAACATTAAAGCATAAACACCAAAGAATACATAAATAACAAAATTGAAAACCTCCCCGAAAAGGGTATTGTATGTCCCTAAAATGTGTTCATTTGTCTATGCCGGGGGGGTTTCCTAATATTCAAATTTTACTATATTTTTGTAGGATTCTGATTTAATAAGTACTTAGTAACATTTTAGATGAGGTTTTCACGTTTAAGGGTTGAGCATCACGTACTTTTGTGATATGTAATAGAGTATTTCATTTAAACAAGTATTTTATAGGTATAAAAGCTCATAGATAACTAAATCTTTTATAAACGGTTGGTGTTATGCCCCTGAAATGATTATAACCATACATTTGGGTATATAAGGCAAAACCTTAAAGCATAAACACCAAATACTACAGAAATTACAAATTGAACCTGTTAATTCACACGAAATCTTCTAACTATCGTTGATTTAATGAATACCGATAATCGAGATCTTTCCAAAATTAGACTTTTCGTATATTTTAGAACTGGTTATTCTAGAACCATAATACGATTATTAAATAGGCCAAGAAACATGAAACATGCCTAAAAGGCAAAAAGGGTCGGACCCTAGCCCGAAAACAATTTTCAACAAAATGGAAAAAAAACACAAAACGTAAATAACTAATAAAATAGAGTATTTTTGGTATCTAAAGTTTCATAAATCGCCGTAGGCAGTTTACCACGACGTTCTCCTTGTTTCAAGCTTCGATTTGCCTGGTCTTGGGCCTGAAACGGACCCTCGTAGCCCAAGTTATACTAGTTTTAATAGATTATTACATTTATACAAGTATATAGAGATATAACAAACATCTCATTGCTTATGACTAAATATTTTAAAAATGTTTGGTATTAAGTCCTACAATGAATTTAACATAAACCTCAAAAATACGAAATAAAAAAATTGAAACCCCCCCCCCCCCTAAAAAGCGTGGAATGAGTAATGTCATAAAATGTGTTCAATGTGTCTATATTCCAGGGGGGGTTTTTCCATAGTGTTCAAATTTTACTATATTTTTGTAGGATTCTGATTTTATAAGTACTTAATAAACATATTCGACAGGAATTTTCAACATTTAAAGGTTTCAGCAATCACGTACTTTTGTGATATGTAATTGATATATACATTTAGACAAGTACTTAATAGGTAATAAAAGCTGCATATATTAGCTAAATCTTTTATACACGTTTTGGTGATAAGTCCCCTGAAATATTTAAACCATAGCATATGGGCAATCTAAGGCTAAAACCATAAAGTATAAACACCAAATACTACAGAAATTGCAAATTGAACCTGTTAATTTTCCCACTAAATCTTTAACTATCGTTGAAATTCAATGAAAAACATATAATCAAGATCTTCCACAATTAGAGGCTTTTCTTATATTTTAGAACTTGTTATTCTATCACACACAAAAGGATTATAACTAGCCAAGAAACAAGAAACAACGCCAGAAATGCAAAAAGGGCCCGGACCCTAGCCCGAAAACCATTTTCAAAACAAAATTGAAAAAAACACGAAACCCCAAATAACCTTAATAAAATAAGAGTGTTTTATGGGCTCTAAGTAAGTATTCATAGAACCGCCGTATAAAGTTTACCATGACTTTCACATTGTTCAAGCTTCGATTTGCTTGGTCCTGGGACTGAAACGGACCCTCGTAGCCCAAGTTATACTAGTTTTAATAGATTATTACATTTTTACAAGTATATAGAGATATAACACGCTCAACCAATGACTAAATATAGTAAAAAACGGTTGGTATTATGTCCCCTACAATGATTAGAACCATGGTATTTGGGTATATTAGAAGGCTAAACAATTAAAAGCATAAACACTAAAAATACAAAAGATTACAAAATATGAAACCCCCCCCCCCCCCTCAAAAGATGTATAGTATGACCATAAAATTAGTCAAAGGTCTATGCCGTTGGGTTTACCTAGTATTCAAATTTTACTATATTTTGTAGGATTCAGGAATTTAAATGTACTTACTAACAATTTTAGATGAGAGTTTTTAACATTTACAGCGAGGGTTGAGTCAAGGACACGAAACTTTAGTGATATTGTAATATAGTATTACATTTAGACCAATATTTTTTATTAGTAGAAATCCTATTAGATGACTAAATCTTTTATTAACGGGTTGGATAAAGCCCCTGTCAATGATTATAACCATACATATGGGTATAATATGGCTAAACCTTAAAAGCATAAACACCACATACTACAGAAATTACAAATTAAACCTGTTAAATCACGGCACAAATCTTTTAACAAATCGATGATTCAATGAATACCGAAAATCAAGCTCTATCAAAAATTATGCTTTACGAATATTTTAGGAAACTGGTATAATTTCTAAGCACCACAATACGAATTATTAAATAGCCAAGAAACAAGAAACATGCCTAAAAAGGCAAAAGGGCCGGACCCAAGCCCGAAAAACACTTATCAACAAAATGAAAAAAAACACAAAACGAAAAAAACTACTAAAATAGAGTGTATTTTGGGCTCAAAAGATTTCATAAAAACAATAAACCGCCATAGGAAGTTTTAGCCCACGACGTTCTCCTTATTTACAAGCTCGATGTTGCCTGGTCCTTGGACAAGAAACAGACCCTCGTATAGCCCAAGTTATAACTAGTTATATAATAGAATATAACATTTATACAAGTAAGATAGAGATATAACACACGCTCATTTAAGACATAAAATATTTTAAAAACGGATTGGTATTATTTCCCTACAAAATGAATAAAACAATTTATAAGGGTAAATTAAAGGCTAAACATTAAAGCAATAAACACCAAATAATACAGAAATAAACAAAATTGAAAACCCTCTCGAAAAAGGAATAGTATGTCCAAAAAATGTGTTGCAATTTGTCTAAATACGCCGGGGGGGATACCATAGTAATTCAAATTTATACTATATTTTTTGTATGTTTCTGATTTTATAAGTATTTAGTAACATATTAGAATGAGGATTCACATTTTAAGGGTTTTGAGCAAAGCATCACTACTTCTTGTGAAATGTACTTGATTATTACACTTAACAATTATTTAATAGGTATATTAAAAGCTCATATAATGGACTAAAACAATTTATAAACGGTTGGTGTTATGCCCCTGTAATGATTATAACCATACATATAGGGGTATATATAAGGCTAAACCTTAAAGCATAAACACCAAATACTACAGAAATTACAAATTAAACCTGTTAATTCACACGAAATCTTTTAACTATCGTTGATTCAATGAATACCGATAATCGAGATCTTTCCAAGAAATATCTTTTCGTGATAATTTAGAACTAGGGTTATTCTAGCACCACAATCCGATTATTAAATATGGCCAAGAAACAATAACAAGCCTAAAAGGCAAAAAGGGCCGGACCCTAAGCCCGAAAACAATTTCAACAAAAATTTGAAAAAAAAACACAAAACGTAAAATAACTAATAAAATAGAGTGTTATTTTTGGGCTCTACATTTCATAAACCCCCATAGGAAGTTGTTACCACAGATGTTTTCTCCTTCTATTCAAGCTCGATTTGCTGGTCTTGGGACAGAACAGACTCTCGTAGCCCAAGTTTATACAGTATTTAAAGAATTAATTACATTTAATACAAAGTAAATAGAGAGTTAACACCATCATATATGAATAAATATTTAAAACGGTTGGTAGTTAAATGTCCCTGACAATGATTAAAACATATATTTTGGGTATATTAAAGGCTAAACATTAAAGCATAAACACCAAATAATACATAAATAACAAAATTGAAAAACCCCCCCGAAAAAGGTATAGTATGTCCATAAAATGTGTTCAATGGTCTATGCCGGGGGGTTCTAGTATTTGGGGGGGGGGGGGGCAAAATTTACTATATATTTGTAGGATACTGATTTTATAAGTTATTTTTTATTTTTTTTTTGAGTAATCATTTTAAATGAGGTTTTCACATTTGAAGGGTTGAGCATCACGTCTTTTGTGATATGTAATTGACTATTTACATTAGACAGTATTTAATAAGTTCTAAAAAAGCTCATAGATGACTAAATCTTTTATAAACTTTGAGTTATGCGCCCCTGTAAATGATTAAAGAACCATACACTTTTGGTATATATAAGGGCTAAACCTTAAAGCAAAAACACCAAATACTACAGAAATTACACTTGAACATGTTAATTCACACTAACATCTTTTTAATATCGTTGATAGTCAATGAATACCGATAATTCGAGATCATTCCCCAAAATTAGGCTTATTGTAAATTATAAGAACTGGTTATCGAGCACAACAATAACGAATATTAATAGCCAAGAAACAATAAAAACATGCCTAAGGCAAAAGGGCCCGGTTACCCTAGCTTTCGAAAACAATTTTTTCAACAAAAATGGAAAAATAAACACAAAACGTAAATAACTAATAAAAAAGAGTGTTTTTTTGGGCTCTAAAGGTTTCCCAGTAAAACCCGCCGTAGGAATTTTACGCAAGCACGACGTCTCCTTGTTTCAAAGCTCGATTTGCCACAACCTGGGTACTGAAGACGGACCCTCAAGCCCAAGTTCCAATCTAGTTTTAATATATTATTAACTTTTTATACAAGTATATAGAAGATATAACCCAGCTCATATATGAACAAACATTTATTCAAAAAACGTATGGTATTAATCGCCAACGCATGCTTAATACTATGTAAATATTAAAAACAGCTAAACATTAAAGCATAAACACCAAATAATAAAGAAATAACAAAATTGAAAACCCCCACCAAAAAAGGTATAGTAGTACCATAAAATCTTGTTCCAATGTCCGTATGCCTGGGGTGTTTTCCTAGTATTCAAATTTTAATTACTATATTTTTGTAGATACTGATTTTATAGTACTAATAAACATTTTAGATTTAAGGTTTTAACGTTTAATGGTTGAAGCATCACGTACTTTTGTGATATAGTAAATAGAGTATTACATTTCGACAAAGTAAATTAAAGGTAATATAAAGCTCAATGATGACTAAATCTTTTTATAAACGGTTGGAGTTATGATTAAGATGATTGCCCTCTGCAAAGAAATATCCATACATTTGGGTATATATAAGCTAAACCTTAAAGCATAAACGACCAAAAACAGACAAAATAAAAAAATAGAAACTGTTAATTCACACGAAATCTTTTAAACAATTTGTTGAATCCAATGAATACCGATAATCGATATCTTTTCCCCGTTTTTGTACCAGAGCCCCTTGGCAATTTTTCTAGACCCATTTTTTTAATTTGTGCAAAGTAAAATTATATAAGAGGTATTCTAAAAATTGTTTTTCTCTTTGCACATTGCCTTTTTTTTGGTCTTATTTTATTAATAAATTCGCAATTAAAACAAAAAACCTTGAAAATACCCGCTAAATATTTTTTATATTTCACTAAAAAAATATTTGTTCATTGAATATTATATACCTTTTAGCGGGTATTTTCCAATATACATCCTTTTAGGGTGAAAATGTTATCATAATGGTTACAATGCAGTTCAAAAGTTATTAGACCTGTTTTTTCAGGTTACCATTCTCATACATATCATGGGGGATCTCTGATGCAGACACGAGGCAAACGAGCGAGTAGACATGACAAATACCCTTCAGACTCTTATATTGTGGCGTCAACAAATTATTTTACGTTAACAAAATTCATCGGCGAATTTGGCATAAATTTGCATGTCACTCGCAATACGGCCCCACTTTCAAACTCATGGGTTTTCAAGAGCCCTGTTCAGTCTTAGGCCTATCATGGTCGTTTGGGCCCTCAAAAAGAGCATTTTTTTCCTATTTTAAGCTTTATTATGGTGCAGAATCAATTATGGTATTGTTTGAGATTTTGTTTTCCATTTTTATTAAGACTAATTCACTTTTTAGATGATTGTCACATGGGAAAGCTCTTGGTTCCAACGATTAGTGTTTCCATGAAGACCTTGAACACTCACTAAGGATATGGAATTCAACGTAAAGTTTTTTTTTACAATTTGTCGTATTGGTCCACTTATAGTTTTTACCAATTCTTTATTGATTATGTGCATCTGCATGGTAACAAAAAAAAAGGCTTCTAATTGAAAATCATAGAAAATAGTTTCTTACTCATTTAACAATATGTAAAGTATATTGGCGAACTAATGTTGATTTGGTTAGGACTAAGAGAAAGTTGTTACGTCAATTTTTTTTCTCCAAGGTATAACCTACTTGGGATTTTTGTTTAGGAGAAGTTTTTTAAAGGGGCACACTCATTTGGTCTTAGCTCCTGTATCACACCATGTGTTTCCAATAAATCTTCTTTATGGTCAGTTCTGTTGTCTTGTTGTGCTTAGACTACTATGAATTTGTCATTTTTTATTATCTACTTCTTGGTATTTATTGTTTCATTCATTTAATGGTTTTTGTACCTGAGCTTGAATTTTTCTAGTCCCATTTTTTATTATGTGCAAAAATAAAAGTATTTAAGAAGGGTCCCTAAAAAATTGTTTTTCCTCTTGATACAATTGCCTTTTTTGGCTAATTTTTATATTAATTAATTCGCATTTAACAAAAAACCGTTGAAAATACCTGCAAAAAGGTTTCATATATCACCAAAAAATATTTGTTTCAACGCAGAATTATATCCATTTTAGCAAGGTATTTTCCAAATTATTTTCTTTTAGGGTGAAATTTATCATTAGTGTTACAAGGAAGTCAAGTTTATTAGACTATTTTTGCAGGTTAACTTCTAATGTCATATCATGGGGACCACTGAAGCCCCGATACTGCCAACTAGCTAGTCGACAAATGACAAATACGCCTCGCGCCCTTATTTTTTGACTTAACAAAATTATTTAAAACGCTACAAATTTGAGTGGTCGGATTGGGCTGAAATTCGCAATAGTGATCACTCTCGAAAATGACCCCACAGTTCAAGACTCATGGTTTTTCCATGAGCCCAGTCTCGTCCTATAGGCCTTTCAGGGTCGTTTGGTCCCCTCAAAAGGGATTTTTCTATTTATATTTAAGCTTTATTTTGGGCAGAAACAATTATGTTTTGTTTGTGATTTTTGTTTCCTTTTTATTTAGAACCTTATCCTCTATTAGGATGATTGTCAACTAACTACGGAGAAAACTCTTGTACCACGATTAGTGATACCCATGAAGGACATGAACACTTCTCTATGGAATTGGAATTCAACGTATGTTTTTACCAATATTGTCGTATGGCCTCTATAGTTTCCAATTCTTTAGTGATATGTGCATCTGCATGGTATCTTAATAATGGCTCTATTGAATATCATGAAAATAGTTTCTTAATCATTTATTATGTAGGTATGTTTGTGGTGTTCTAATGTTGATTTGGGAGGACTAAGAGAAAGTTGTACTCATTTTTTCTCTCCAAGGTTTAACCTACTTGGTTTTTCGTTTAGGGAAGTTTTTTAAAGGGGCACATTCATTTGGTCTTGCTTCCTGTTGCACTCCATGTATTTCCAATATATCTTCTTTATGGTCTGTTCTGTTGTCTTGATGGGCTTAGACTACTATGAATTTGTTAGTTTTTATCTACTTCTTGGTTTATTGTTTCATTGCATTATGGTTTTTGTACCAAGCATGAATTTTTCTAGTCCCATTTTTGATTTGTGCCAAAGTAAAAGTATTTAAGAAGGTGTCTTAAAAATTGTTTTCTCTTTGTACATTGTCTTTTATTTTTGCTTATTTTATTAATTAATTCGCCTTTAAACAAAAACCGTAGAAAATACCTGCTAAAAGGTTTAATATTTCACCAAAAAATATTTGTTCATGAATAATTTTATACTTTTTACAGGTATTTTCCCAAATATTTATTTTAGGGTGAAAATTAATCAATGATTGTTTACAAGGAAGTCATTTATTTAGCCTATCGTAGCATGGGAATTACCTTTCAAATGTCATATCATGGGGACGCATCTGATGACAGATATGGCCAAGCCGCCTGAGCGAGTCGACATTAAAAATATACCTCTTGTAATAAGTACGCTTATTTTGTGACAACAAAATAATTTTAAACGCCTATACAAAATATGAGTGGCGTATTAGGGCTGAAATTCCATGTCATGTCGGAAAATGACCCAACGGCCAAGACTCAAGTTTTTTTCAAGAGCCTCTCGATGTCATTCTTAGCCTTTCAGGGTCGGTTTGGGCCCTCAAAAGCATTTTTCTATTTTAAGCATTATTTTGGGGCAAGAATCAATTATGTTTTGTTTTGTGATTATGTTTTCCTTTTTATTTAGAACTTACCTCTTTTAGATGATTGTCAACTAATGGAAAACTCTTGGTTTCCACATTTTTTTTTATTTATTTTTTTTTTTTTTTTTTTTTTTTTTTTTTTTTTTTTTTTTTTTGTGTTTTTTTTTAGTGTTTTCCATGAAGGAACATGAACACTTCTCTATGAATTGTATTCAACGTATGTTTTTAACCAATATTGTCGTAAGGCCTCAAAAGTGTTCCAATTCTTATATTGAAAAGTCATTGCTTCATGTAACTTAAATAATGGCTCTATTGAATATCATGAAAATAGTTTCTTAATCATTTATTATGTAGGTATGTTTGTGGTGTTCTAATGTTGATTTGGGAGGACTAAGAGAAAGTTGTACTCATTTTTTCTCTCCAAGGTTTAACCTACTTGGTTTTTCGTTTAGGGAAGTTTTTTAAAGGGGCACATTCATTTGGTCTTGCTGTCCTGTGCAACTCCAGTGAAATTTCCATATATCTTCTTTATGGTCTGTTCTGTTGTCTTGATGGGCTTAGACTACTATGAATTTGTTAGTTTTTATCTACTTCTTGGTTTATTGTTTCATTGCATTATGGTTTTTGTACCAAGCATGAATTTTTCATAGTTCCCAATTTTTGATATTGTGCAAAAAGTAAAAGTATTTAAGAAGGTGTCCTTAAAATTTGTTTTCCTCTTTGTACATTGTCTTTTTTTTTTTTTTTTATATTTATTTTGTAGTGCTTAATTTATAAAATTCATCGCATTTAACAAAAACCGTTGAAAATACCTGCTAAAAGGTTTAATATTTCACCAAAAAATATTTGTTCATGAATAATTATACCTTTTAGCACGTATTTTCCAAATTTTATTTTAGGGTGAAATTTATTAATAGGTTACAGAAGTCAAGTTTATTAGCCTATTTTTGCAGGTTACCTTCTAATGTCATATCATGGGGACCTCTGATGCAGATACGGCCAACGAGCGAGTCGACATGAAAAATACGCTCGGCGCTTATTTTGTGACAACAATTATTTTACGGCTAACAAATTGATAGGCGGAATGGGCCTGCAATTCGCTATGGTACGATCTCGAAAATGACCCCAAACGGTCAAGACTCATGGATATTCCATGAGCCCTGTCAGTCTTAGGCCTTTCAGGGTCGTTTGGGCCCTCAAAAGGGCATTTTTCTATTTTAAGCTTTATTTTGGGCAGAATCAATTATGTTTTGTTTGTGATTTTGTTTCCTTTTTATTAGAAGAACTTATATCCTCTTTTAGATGATTTCAACTATGGGAAACTCCTGGATCCAACATTAGTGATTCCATGAATGACATACCACTTCTCTATGGAATTGGAATTCAACGTATGGTTTTTACCAATATTGTCCGTATGAGCTCTAAGTTTTCCAATTCTTTAGTGATATGTGCATCTGCATGGTATCTTAATAATGGCTCTATTGAATAGCATAAAAATTATCTTAATCATTAATTATGTAGGTATTATAGTGGCGTTCTAATTGATGATTAGGGAGGACAAAGAGAAAGTTGAACTCATTTTTTTCTCCAATTTTAACCTACTTGGTTTTATTGTTTAGGGAAGTTTTTTAAAAGGGGCACATTCATTTGTCCTTGCTTCCTGTTGCATCTCCATGTTTTTCCATATATTTTCTTTATGGTCTAATCAGTTGTCCTAGATTGGCTTAGACTACGTATGAATTTGTCAGTTTTTATCTACAATCTTGGTTTATTGTTTCTTGCCATATATGGTTTTTGTACCAAAAGCATGAATTTTTCCAGTCCCATTTGTTGATTTGTGCCAATAAAAGTTATTTTAAGAAGGTGTCTAAAAATTGTTTATGTCTTTATTACATTGCCTTATTTGCTTATTTATTAATTAATTCGGCATTTAACAAAAACGTTAAAAATACCCACTAAAAGTTTTAATATTTCACCAAAAAATATTTTTTCATGAATACTTATACCTTTCAGCGGGTATTTTCCAATTTTTCTTTTCGAGTGAAATTTATCATTAGTGTTACAAGGAAGTCAAGTTTATTAGCCTATTTTTTACAGGTTACCTTCTAATGTCATATCATGGGGACCTCTAATGCAGATACGGTCAACGAGCGAGTCGACATGACAAATACGCTCGACGCTTATTTTATGGCAACAGATTATTTTACGGTAACAAATTTCTGTGGCGGATTGGGCTGAAATTCGCATGGTCACTCGAAAACGGCCCAACGGTCAAGACTCATGGTTTTACCATGAGCCCTGTCAGTCTTAGGCCTTTAGGGGTCGTTTAGGCCCTCAAAAGGGCATTTTTCTATTTTTAAGCTTTATTTTGGGCAGAATCAATTATGTTTTGTTTGTGATTTTGTTTCCTTTTTATATAGAACTTATCATCCTTTAGATGATTGTCAACTATGGGAAACTCTTGGTTCCACGATTAGTGTTTCCATGAAGGACATGAACACTTCTATATGGAATTGGAATTCAACGTATGGTTTTTGCCAATATTGTCCTATGGCCTCTATAGTTTGCTATTCTTTGGTGATTGTGCATTGCATGGTATTTAATACATGGCTATATTGAATATCATGAATATAGGTTTATTAATTCATTTATTCTATAGGTATGTTATGTGGCGTTATAATGTTGATTTGGGAGGGACTAAGAGAAGTTGTAATCTTTTTATTTTTCTCCAAGTTTACCTACTTGGTTCTTTTGTTTAAGGAGTTTTTTGAAACGGCACACTCATTTGGTCTTGCTTCCTGTTGCACTCCATGTGTTTCCAATGTATCTTCTTTATGGTCTGTTCTGTTGTCTTGATGGGCTTAGACTACTATGAATTGGTCATTTTTTTATCTACTTCTTGGTTTATTGTTTCATTGCATTATGGTTTTTGTACCGAGCTTGAATTTTTCTAGTCCCATTTTTTATTTGTGCCAAAGTAAAAGTATTTAAGAAGGTGTCCTAAAAATTGTTTTCTCTTTGTACATTGCCTTTTTGGCTTATTTTATTAATAAATTCGCATTTAACAAAAATGTTGAATTCTACCCGCTAAGAGGTTTTATATTTCACTAAAAAATATTTGTTCAATGATTAATTTATGTATTACCTTTTAGCGGGTATTTTCCAAATTTTCTTTTAGGGTGAAATTTATCATTAGTGTTACAAGGAAGTCAAGTTTATTAGCCTATTTTTGCAGGTTACCTTCTAATGTCATATCATGGGGACCTCTGATGCAGATACGGCCAACGAGCGAGTCGACATGACAAATACGCTCGGCGCTTATTTTGTGGCAACATATTATTTTACGGTAACAAATTTCAGTGGCGGATTGGGCTGAAATTCGCATGGTCACTCGAAAACGGCCCAACGGTCAAGACTCATGGATTTTCCATGAGCCCTGTCAGTCTTAGGCCTTTCGGGGTCGTTTGGGCCCTCAAAAGGGCATTTTTCTATTTTAAGCTTTATTTTGGGCAGAATCAATTATGTTTTGTTTGTGATTTTGTTTCCTTTTTATTTAGAACTTATCCTCCTTTAGATGATTGTCAACTATGGGAAACTCTTGGTTCCACGATTAGTGTTTCCATGAAGGACATGAACACTTCTCTATGGAATTGGAATTCAACGTATGGTTTTTACCAATATTGTCCTATGGCCTCTATAGTTTCCTATTCTTTGGTGATATGTGCATCTGCATGGTATCTTAATAATGGCTCTATTGAATATCATGAAAATAGTTTCTTAATCATTTATTCTCTAGGTATGTTTGTGGCGTTCTAATGTTGATTTGGGAGGACTAAGAGAAAGTTGTAATCATTTTTTTTCCAAGGTTTAACCTACTTGGTTTTTTGTTTAGGGATGTTTTTTAAAAACGCACACTTCATTTGGTTCTTGCTTTCCTGTTGGCAATCAATGTGTCTTTCAAAACGTATCTTCTTTATGGTCTGTTCTGTTGTCTTGATGGGCTTAGACTACTATGAATTGGTCATTTTTTATCTACTTCTTGGTTTATTGTTTCATTGCATTATGGTTTTTGTACCGAGCTTGAATTTTTCTAGTCCCATTTTTTATTTGTGCCAAAGTAAAAGTATTTAAGAAGGTGTCCTAAAATTTGTTTTCTCTTCTGTACTTGCACTTTTTTTGTTTATTTTCATTATATAAATTCGCATTTAATTAAGTGAAAATACCCGCTAAAAGGTTTAATATTTCACCAAAAAATATTTGTTCATGAATAATTATACCTTTTAGCGGGTATTTTCCAAATTTTCTTTTAGGGTGAAATTTATCATTAGTGTAATAAGGAAAGTCCGTTTATTAGGCCTATTTTTGCGGTTACCTTCTAATTATCATATCTGGGGGACCTCTGATGCAGATACGGTCAACGAGCGAGTCCACATGACAAATACGCTCGGCGCTTATTTTGTGGCAACATATTATTTTACGGTAACATCATCAGTGGCGGATTGGGCTGAAATTCGCATGGTGACTCGAAAACGGCCCAACGGTCAAGACTCATGGTATTCCATGAGCCCTGTCAGTCTTAGGCCTTTCGGGGTCATTTGGGCCCTCAAAAGGGCATTTTTCTATTTTAAGCTTTATTTTGGGCAGAATCAATTATGTTTTGTTTGTGATTTTGTTTCCTTTTTATTTAGAACTTATCCTCCTTTAGATGATTGTCAACTATGGGAAACTCTTGGTTCCACGATTAGTGTTTCCATGAAGGACATGAACACTTCTCTTAGTGGAATTTGGAATTCAAACGTATGGTTTTTTCCAATATTGTCATATGGCATCTATAGTTCATATTCTTTGGTGATATGTGCATCTGCATGGTATCTTAATAATGGCTCTATTGAATATCATGAAAATAGTTTCTTAATCATTTATTCTCTAGGTATGTTTGTGGCGTTCTAATGTTGATTTGGGAGGACTAAGAGAAAGTTGTAATCATTTTTTTTCTCCAAGGTTTAACCTACTTGGTTTTTTGTTTAGGGAAGTTTTTTAAAGGGGCACACTCATTTGGTCTTGCTTCCTGTTGCACTCCATGTGTTTCCAATGTATCTTCTTTATGGTATGTTCTGTTGTCTTGATGGGCTTAGACTACTATGAATTGGTCATTTTTTATCTACTTCTTGGTTTATTGTTTCATTGCATTATGGTTTTTGTACCGAGCTTGAATTTTTCTAGTCCCATTTTTTATTTGTGCCAAAGTAAAAGTATTTAAGAAGGTGTCCTAAAAATTGTTTTCTCTTTGTACATTGCCTTTTTTGGTTTATTTTATTAATAAATTCGCATTTAACAAAAAACGTTGAAAATACCCGCTAAAAGGTTTAATATTTCACTAAAAAATATTTGTTCATGAATAATTATACCTTTTAGCGGGTTATTTCCAAATTTTCTTTTAGGTGAATTTTTTCAATTTGTTGTTACAAGGAAGTCAAGTTTATTAGCCTATTTTTGCAGGTTACACTTTATTTGTCATATTAATGGGGCCTCTGATGCAGATACGGCCAACGAGCGAGTCGACATGACAAATACGCTCGGCGCTTATTTTGTGGCAACAGATTATTTTACGGTAACAAATTTCAGTGGCGGATTGGGCTGAAATTCGCATGGTGACTCGAAAACGGCCCAACGGTCAAGACTCATGGTATTCCATGAGCCCTGTCAGTCTTAGGCCTTTCGGGGTCATTTGGGCCCTCAAAAGGGCATTTTTCTATTTTAAGCTTTATTTGCGCAGAATCAAATTTGTTTTGTTTGTGATTTTGTTTCCTTTATATTTAGAACTTATCCTCCTTTTAGTGATCTGTTCAACTATAGGGAAATCTCTTGGTTCCACGGATTAGTGTTTCAATGAAGGACATGTATCATCTTCTCTATGGAATTGGAATTCAACGTATGGTTTTACCCTATTATTGTCCTATGGCCTCTATAGTTTCCTTTCATTTGGTGATATGTGATCTGCATGGTTCTTTATAATGGCTCTATTGTAATAAATTTTTTTTATTCATGAAATAGTTTCTTAATCATTTATTTATCTTAGGTATGTTTTGTCGTTCTAATGGTTGATTTGGGAGGGACTTATGTGAAATGTTGTAATCATTTTTTTTTCCAAGGTTGATAACTACTGGTTTTTTGTTTAAGGAAGTTTTTTAATAACGGCACACTCATTTGTCTGGCTTCTGTTGCACTCCATGTTTTTCAACGTATCTTCTTTATGGTCTGTTCTGTTGTCTTGATGGCTTTAGGCTACTTTGAATTGGGATTTTTTATCTACTTATTGGTTTTATTATTTCATATGAATTATGGTTTTTGTACGAGCTTGAATTTTTCTTGTCACATTTTTTATTTGCTGCCAAAAGTAAAAGTATTTTAGTTGGTGGCTAAAATTTGTTTTTCTTTGTCATTGCCTTTTTTGGTTTACTTTTATTAATAAATTTCGCATTTAACAAAAAATGTTGTAAATACACCGATAAAGGTTTTTATTTCACAAAAAATATTTGTTCATGAATAATTATACCTTTTAGCGGGTATTTTCCAAATTTTCTTTTTGGGTGAAATTTATCATTAGTGTTATTAGGAAGGCCAATTTATTTGGCCTCATTTTGCTGGTTATCACTTACTAATGTCATATCATGGGGCCTCTGATGCAGATACCCACCGGTCAACGAGCGAGTACGACATGACATATAAGCTCGGCGCTTATTTTGTGGCAAATTTTTATTTTTACGGTAAAATTTCAGTGGGGATTGGGCTGAAAATTCGCATGGTGACTCAAAAATGGGCCCAAGGTAAAAGGATCATGGTTTTCCTGAGCGCCTGTCAGTCTTAGGCCTTTCGGGGTCGTTTTGGCCCTCAAAAGGGCATTTTTCTATTTTAAGCTTTATTTTGGGCAGAATCAATTATGTTTTGTTTGTGATTTTGTTTCCTTTTTATTTAGAACTTATCCTCCTTTAGATGATTGTCAACTATGGGAAACTCTTGGTTCCACGATTAGTGTTTCCATGAAGGACATGAACACTTCTCTATGGAATTGGAATTCAACGTATGGTTTTTACCAATATTGTCCTATGGCCTCTATAGTTTCCTATTCTTTGGTGATATGTGCATCTGCATGGTATCTAATATGGCTATATTGAATATCTTGAAAATAGTTTCTTATTCATCTTATTTCTCTAGGTATATTTGTGGCGTTCTACTGTTGATTTGGGAACGGGACTAAGAGAAAGTTGTACTCATTTTTTTTCTCCAAGGTTTAACCTACTTGGTTTTTTGTTTAGGGAAGTTTTTTAAAGGGGCACACTCATTTGGTCTTGCTTCCTGTTGCACTCCATGTGTTTCCAATGTATCTTCTTTATGGTCTGTTCTGTTGTCTTGATGGGCTTAGACTACTATGAATTGGTCATTTTTTATCTACTTCTTGGTTTATTGTTTCATTGCATTATGGTTTTTGTACCGAGCTTGAATTTTTCTAGTCCATTTTTTTATTTGTGCCAAAGTAAAAGTATATTTAAGAAGGTGTACTAAAAGTGTGTTTTCTCTTTTTAATTGCCTTTTTTGTGTATTTTATTAATAAATTCGCAGTTATCAAAATGTATGAAAATACCCACGCTCAAAAGGTTTTAATAATTTCACAAAAAAATATTTGTTCATGATAATTATTTCCTTTTAGCGGGTATTTCCAAATTTTTCTTTAGGAGTGAAATTTATCATTAGTGTAACATGGAAGTCAAGTTTATTAGCCTATTTGTGCCAGGTTTACCTTATAATGTACATATCATGGGGCCTCTGATGCAGATTACGGGTCACACGCGCGAGGTCGACTTGTCAATACGCTCGGCGCTTATTTTGTGGCAACAGATTATTTTACGGTAACAATTTCAGTGCGAGGATTGGGATTAATATTCGCATGGTGACTCACGAAACGGCCCACAAACGGTTAAGACTCATGGTATCTAATGAGCCCTGTCAGTCTTAGGAATTTTGGGGTCATTTGGGCTCCTCATAAGGAATTTTTCTATTTTAAGCTTTTATTTCTGGGCAAAAATCAATTATGTTTTGTTTGTGATTTTGTTGCCTTTTTATTTATAACTTATCCTCCTTTAGATGATTGTCTACTATGGGAAACTCTTGGTTCCACGATTAGTGTTTCCATGAGGGGACATGTACAATTATCTATGGAATTGGAATTCAACGTATGGTTTTTACAATATTGTCCTATGGCCTCTATAGTTTCCAATTCTTTGGTGATATGTGCATCTGCATGGTATCTTAATAATGGCTCTATTGAATATCATGAAAATAGTTTCTTAATCATTTATTCTCTAGGTATATTTGTGGCGTTCTAATGTTGATTTGGGAGGACTAAGAGAAAGTTGTAATCATTTTTCTTCTCCAAGGTTTAACCTACTTGGTTTTTTGTTTAGGGAAGTTTTTTAAAGGGGCACACTCATTTGGTCTTGCTTCCTGTTGCACTCCATGTGTTTCCAATGTATCTTCTTTATGGTCTGTTATGTTGTCTTGATGGGCTTAGACTACTATGAATTGGTCATTTTTTTTATCTTCTTCTTGGTTTATTGTTTCATTGCTTTCATGGTTTTTGTACACGAGCTGATTTTTCTAGTCCCTTTTGTTATTTGTGCCATAAGTAAAAAGTTTTTATGAAGGTGTCTAAATTTGTTTTCTTCTTTGTAACATTGCCTTTTTTGGTTTTTTTTATTAATAAATTCGCATTTACAAAAATGTTGAAATATACCCGCTAAAAGGTTTTAATATTTCCGAAAAAATATTTGTTACATGATAATTATACCTTTTAGGGGTATTTTCTAATTTTCTTTTAGGTGAAATTTTATCATTAGTGTAACAAGGAAGTCAAGTTTTATTTAGCCTTTTTTTGAGGTTACACCTCTTTGGTATATCATGGGGGCCTCTGATGCAGGATACGGTCAACGAGCGAGTCGACATGACAAATACGCTCGGCGCTTATTTTGTGGCAACAGATTATTTTACGGTAACAAATTTCAGTGGCGGATTGGGCTGAAATTCGCATGGTGACTCGAAAACGGCCCAACGGTTAAGACTCATGGTATCTAATGAGCCCTGTCAGTCTTAGGCCTCTCGGGGTCATTTGGGCCCTCAAAAGGGAATTTTTCTATTTTAAGCTTTATTTTGGGCATAATCAATTATGTTTTGTTTGTGATTTTGTTTCCTTTTTATTTAGAACTTATCCTCCTGTGATGATTGTCAATTATGGGTAACTCTTGGGGGGGGGGGTTCCAACGATTATGTTTCCCTGAAGGACATGCACATTCTCTATGGAATTGGAAATTCAACGGTATGGTTTTTTACCAATATTGTCTATGGCCTCTATTGTTTCCCTTATTCTTTGGTGATATGTGCATCTGCATGGTTCATTAATATGGCTCTATTGAATATCATGATATTAGTTTCTAAACCATTTATTCTCTAGGTATGTTTGTGGCGTTCTAATGTTGATTTGGGAGGACTAAGAAAAAGTTGTACTCATTTTTTTTCTCCAAGGTTTAACCTACTTGGTTTTTTGTTTAGGGAAGTTTTTTAAAGGGGCACACTCATTTGGTCTTGCTTCTTGTTGCACTCCATGTGTTTCCAATGTATCTTCTTTATGGTCTGTTCTGTTGTCTTGATGGGCTTAGACTACTATGAATTGGTCATTTTTTTATCTACTTCTTGGTTTATTGTTTCATTGCATTATGGTTTTTGTACCGCGGGAATTTTTCTTGTCCCATTTTTATTGTGCCAAAGTATAAAGTAATTTATGATGGTGTCCTAAAAATTGTTTTCTCTTTGTACATTGCCTTTTTTGGCTTATTTTATTAATAAATTCGCATTTAACAAAAAACGTTGAAGTTTACCATGAGCCCTGTCAGTCTTAGGCCTTTAGGGGTCGTTTAGGCCCTCAAAAGGGCATTTTTCTATTTTTAAGCTTTATTTTAGGCAGAATCAATTATGTTTTGTTTGTGATTTTGTTTCCTTTTTATATAGAACTTATCCTCCTTTAGATGATTGTCAACTATGGGAAACTCTTGGTTCCACGATTAGTGTTTCCATGAAGGACATGAACACTTCTATATGGAATTGGAATTCAACGTATGGTTTTTGTACCGAGCTTGAATTTTTCTAGTTCCATTTTTTATTTGTGCCAAAGTAAAAGTATTTAAGAAGGTGTCTTAAAAATTGTTTTCTCTTTTACATTGCCTTTTTTGGCTCATTTTATTAATAAATTCGCATTTAACAAAAAACGTTGAAAATACCCGCTAAAAGGTTTAATATTTCACCAAAAAATATTTGTTCATGAATAATTATACCTTTTAGCGGGTATTTTCTAATTTTTCTTTTCGGGTGAAATTTATCATTAGTGTTACAAAGAAGTCAAGTTTATTAGCCTATTTTTTGCAGGTTACCTTCTAATCTCATATCATGGGGACTTCTAATGCAGATACGGTCAACGAGCGAGTCGACATGACAAATACGCTCGACGCTTATTTTATGGCAACAGATTATTTTACGGTAACAAATTTCTGTGGCGGATTGGGCTGAAATTCGCATGGTCACTCGAAAACGGCCCAACGGTCAAGACTCATGGTTATACCATGAGCCCTGTCAGTCTTAGGCCTTTAGGGGTCGTTTAGGCCCTCAAAAGGGCATTTTTCTATTTTTAAGCTTTATTTTAGGCAGAATCAATTATGTTTTGTTTGTGATTTTGTTTCCTTTTTATATAGAACTTATCCTCCTTTAGATGATTGTCAACTATGGGAAACTCTTGGTTCCACGATTAGTGTTTCCATGAAGGACATGAACACTTCTATATGGAATTGGAATTCAACGTATGGTTTTTGTACCGAGCTTGAATTTTTCTAGTCCCATTTTTTATTTGTGCCAAAGTAAAAGTATTTAAGAAGGTGTCCTAAAAATTGTTTTCTCTTTTACATTGCCTTTTTTGGCTTATTTTATTAATAAATTCGCATTTAACAAAAAACGTTGAAAATACCCGCTAAAAGGTTTAATATTTCACCAAAAAATATTTGTTCATGAATTACCATGAGCCCTGTCAGTCTTAGGCCTTTAGGGGTCGTTTAGGCCCTCAAAAGGGCATTTTTCTATTTTTAAGCTTTATTTTGGGCAGAATCAATTATGTTTTGTTTGTGATTTTGTTTCCTTTTTATTTAGAACTTATCCTCCTTTAGATGATTGTCAACTATGGGAAACTCTTGGTTCCACGATTAGTGTTTCCATGAAGGACATGAACACTTCTATATGGAATTGGAATTCAACGTATGGTTTTTGTACCGAGCTTGAATTTTTCTAGTCCCATTTTTTATTTGTGCCAAAGTAAAAGTATTTAAGAAGGTGTCCTAAAAATTGTTTTCTCTTTTACATTGCCTTTTTTGGCTTATTTTATTAATAAATTCGCATTTAACAAAAAACGTTGAAAATACCCGCTAAAAGGTTTAATATTTCACCAAAAAATATTTGTTCATGAATAATTATACCTTTTAGCGGGTATTTTCTAATTTTTCTTTTCGGGTGAAATTTATCATTAGTGTTACAAGGAAGTCAAGTTTATTAGCCTATTTTTTGCAGGTTACCTTCTAATCTCATATCATGGGGACCTCTGATGCAGATACGGTCAACGAGCGAGTCGACATGACAAATACGCTCGACGCTTATTTTATGGCAACAGATTATTTTACGGTAACAAATTTCTGTGGCGGATTGGGCTGAAATTCGCATGGTCACTCGAAAACGGCCCAACGGTCAAGACTCATGGTTATACCATGAGCCCTGTCAGTCTTAGGCCTTTAGGGGTCGTTTAGGCCATCAAAAGGGCATTTTTATATTTTTAAGCTTTATTTTGGGCAGAATCAATTATGTTTTGTTTGTGATTTTGTTTCCTTTTTATTTAGAACTTATCCTCCTTTAGATGATTGTCAACTATGGGAAACTCTTGGTTCCACGATTAGTGTTTCCATGAAGGACATGAACACTTCTATATGGAATTGGAATTCAACGTATGGTTTTTGTACCGAGCTTGAATTTTTCTAGTCCCATTTTTTATTTGTGCCAAAGTAAAAGTATTTAAGAAGGTGTCCTAAAAATTGTTTTCTCTTTTACATTGCCTTTTTGGCTTATTTTATTAATAAATTCGCATTTAACAAAAAACGTTGAAAATACCCGCTAAAAGGTTTAATATTTCACCAAAAAATATTTGTTCATGAATAATTATACCTTTTAGCGGGTATTTTCCAAATTTTCTTTTCGGGTGAAATTTATCATTAGTGTTACAAGGAAGTCAAGTTTATTAGCCTATTTTTTGCAGGTTACCTTCTAATCTCATATCATGGGGACCTCTAATGCAGGGGTCGTTTGGGCCCTCAAAAGGGCATTTTTCTATTTTTAAGCTTTATTTTGGGCAGAATCAATTATGTTTTGTTTGTGATTTTGTTTCCTTTTTATTTAGAACTTATCCTCCTTTAGATGATTGTCAACTATGGGAAACTCTTGGTTCCACGATTAGTGTTTCCATGAAGGACATGAACACTTCTCTATGGAATTGGAATTCAACGTATGGTTTTTACCAATATTGTCCTATGGCCTCTATAGTTTCCTATTCTTTGGTGATATGTGCATCTGCATGGTATCTTAATAATGGCTCTATTGAATATCATGAAAATAGTTTCTTAATCATTTATTCTCTAGGTATGTTTGTGGCGTTCTAATGTTGATTTGGGAGGACTAAGAGAAAGTTGTACTCATTTTTTTCTCCAAGGTTTAACCTACTTGGTTTTTTGTTTAGGGAAGTTTTTTAAAGGGGCACACTCATTTGGTCTTGCTTCTTGTTGCACTCCATGTGTTTCCAATGTATCTTCTTTATGGTCTGTTATGTTGTCTTGATGGGCTTAGACTACTATGAATTGGTCATTTTTTATCTACTTCTTGGTTTATTGTTTCATTGCATTATGGTTTTTGTACCGAGCTTGACTTTTTCTAGTCCCATTTTTTATTTGTGCCAAAGTAAAAGTATTTAAGAAGGTGTCCTAAAAATTGTTTTCTCTTTGTACATTGCCTTTTTTGGCTTATTTTATTAATAAATTCGCATTTAACAAAAAACGTTGAAAATACCCGCTAAAAGGTTTAATATTTCACCAAAAAATATTTGTTCATGAATAATTATACCTTTTAGCGGGTATTTTCCAATTTTTCTTTTCGGGTGAAATTTATCATTAGTGTTACAAGGAAGTCAAGTTTATTAGCCTATTTTTTGCAGGTTACCTTCTAATCTCATATCATGGGGACCTCTGATGCAGATACGGTCAACGAGCGAGTCGACATGACAAATACGCTCGACGCTTATTTTATGGCAACAGATTATTTTACGGTAACAAATTTCTGTGGCGGATTGGGCTGAAATTCGCATGGTCACTCGAAAACGGCCCAACGGTCAAGACTCATGGTTATACCATGAGCCCTGTCAGTCTTAGGCCTTTAGGGGTCGTTTAGGCCCTCAAAAGGGCATTTTTCTATTTTTAAGCTTTATTTTGGGCAGAATCAATTATGTTTTGTTTGTGATTTTGTTTCCTTTTTTATTTAAACTTATCCTCCTTTAGATGATTGTCAACTATGGGAAACTCTTGGTTCCACGATTAGTGTTTCCATGAAAGACATGAACACTTCTATATGGAATTAGAATTCAACGTATGGTTTTTGTACCGAGCTTGAATTTTTCTAGTCCCATTTTCTATTTGTGCCAAAGTAAAAGTATTTAAGAAGGTGTCCTAATAATTATTTTCTCTTTTATATTGCCTTTTTTGGCTTATTTTATTAATAAATTCGCATTTAATAAAAAATGTTGAAAATACCCGCTAAAAGGTTTAATATTTCACCAAAAAATATTTGTTCATGAATAATTATACCTTTTAGTAGGTATTTTCCAATTTTTCTTTTCGTGTGAAATTTATCATTAGTGTTACAAGGAAGTCAAGTTTATTGGCCTATTTTTTGCATGTTACCTTCTAATCTCATATCATGGGGACTTCTGATGCAGATACGATCAACGAGCGAGTCGACATGACAAATACGCTCGACGCTTATTTTATGGCGACAGATTATTTTACGGTAACAAATTTCTGTGGCGGATTGGGCTGAAATTCGCATGGTCACTCGAAAACGGCCCAACATTCAAGACTCATGGTTATACCATGAGCCCTGTCAGCCTTTAGGGGTCGTTTAATCCCTCAAAAGGGCATTTTTCTATTTTTAAGTTTTATTTTAGGCAGAATTAATTATGTTTTGTTTGTGATTTTGTTTCCTTTTTATATAGAACTTATCATCCTTTAGATGATTGTCAACTATGGGAAACTCTTGTTTCCACGATTAGTGTTTCCATGAAGGACATGAACACTTCTATATGGAATTGGAATTCAACGTATGGTTTTTGTACCGAGCTTGAATTTTTCTAGTCCCATTTTTTATTTGTGCCAAATTAAAAGTATTTAAGAAGGTGTCCTAAAAATTGTTTTCTCTTTTACATTGCCTTTTTTGGCTTATTTTATTAATAAATTCGCATTTAACAAAAAAACGTTGAAAATACCCGCTAAAAGGTTTAATAGTTCACCAAAAAATATTTGTTCATGAATAATTATACCTTTTAGCGGGTGTTTTCCAATTTTTCTTTTCGGGTGAAATTTATCATTAGTGTTGCAAGGAAGTCAAGTTTATTAGCCTATTTTTTGCAGGTTACCTTCTAATCTCATATCATGGGGACCTCTGATGCAGATACGGTCAACGAGCGAGTCGACATGACAAATACGCTCGACGCTTATTTTATGGCAACAGATTATTTTACGGTAACAAATTTCTATGGCGGATTGGGCTGAAATTCGCATGGTCACTCGAAAATGGCCCAACGGTTAAGACTCATGGTTATACCATGAACCCTGTCAGTCTTAGGCCTTTAGGGGTCGTTTAGGCCCTCAAAAGGGCATTTTTCTATTTTTAAGCTTTATTTTGGGCATAATTAATTATGTTTTGTTTGTGATTTTGTTTCCTTTTTATATAAAACGTATCATCCTTTAGATGATTGTCAACTATGGGAAACTCATGGTTCCACGATTAGTGTTTCCATGAAGGACATGAACACTTCTATATGGAATTGGAATTCAACGTATGGTTTTTGTACCGAGCTTGAATTTTTCTAGTCCCATTTTTTATTTGTGCCAAAGTAAAAGTATTTAAGAAGGTGTCCTAAAAATTGTTTTCTCTTTTACATTGCCTTTTTGGCTTATTTTATTAATAAATTCGCATTTAACAAAAAACGTTAAAAATACTCGCTAAAAGGTTTAATATTTCACCAAAAAATATTTGTTTATGAATAATTATACCTTTTAGCGGGTATTTTCCAATTTTTCTTTTCGGGTGAAATTTATCATTAGTGTTACAAGGAAGTCAAGTTTATTAGCCTATTTTTTGCAGGTTACCTTCTAATCTCATATCATGGGGACCTCTGATGCAGATACGGTCAACGAGCGAGTCGACATGACAAATACGGTCGATGCTTATTTTATGGCAACAGATTATTTTACGGTAACAAATTTCTGTGGCGGATTAGGCTGAAATTCGCATGGTCACTCGAAAACGGCCCAACAGTCAAGACTCATGGTTATACCATGAGCCCTGTCAGTGTTAGGCCTTTAGGGGTCGTTTAGGCCCTCAAATGGGCATTTTTCTATTTTTAAGCTTTATTTTGGGTAGAATCAATTATATTTTGTTTGTGATTTTGATTCCTTTTTATTTAGAACTTATCCTCCTTTAGATGATTGTCAACTATGGGAAACTCTTGGTTCCACGATTAGTGTTTCCATGAAGGACATGAACACTTCTATATGGAATTGGAATTCAACGTATGGTTTTTGTACCGAGCTTGAATTTTTCTAGTCCCATTTTTTATTTGTGCCAAAGTAAAAGTATTTAAGAAGGTGTCCTAAAAATTGTTTTCTCTTTGTACATTGCCTTTTTTGGTTTATTTTATTAATAAATTCGCATTTAACAAAAATCGTTGAAAATACCCGCTAAAAGGTTTAATATTTCACTAAAAAATATTTGTTCATGAATAATTATACCTTTTAGCGGGTATTTTCCAAATTTTCTTTTAGGGTGAAATTTATCATAGGTGTTACGAGGAAGTCAAGTTTATTTGCCTATTTTTGCAGGTTACCTTCTAATGTCATATCATGGGGACCTCTGATACAGATACGGCCAACGAGCGAGTCGACATGACAAATACGCTAGGCGCTTATTTTGTGGCAACAGATTATTTTACGGTAACAAATTTCAGTGGCGGATTGGGCTGAAATTCGCATGGTCACTCGAAAACGGCCCAACGGTCAAGACTCATGGTTTCCATGAGCCCTGTCAGTCTTAGGCCTTTCGGGGTCATTTGGGCCCTCAAAAGGGCATTTTTCTATTTTAAGCTTTATTTTGGGCGGAATCAATTATGTTTTGTTTGTGATTTTGTTTCCTTTTTGTTTAGAACTTATCCTCCTTTAGATGATTGTCAACTTTGGGAAACTCTTGGTTCCACGATTAGTGTTTCCATGAAGGACATGAACACTTCTCTATGGAATTGGAATTCAACGTATGGTTTTTAACAATATTGTCCTATGGCCTCTATAGTTTCATATTCTTTGGTGATATGTGCATCTGCATGGTATCTTAATAATGGCTCTATTGAATATCATGAAAATAGTTTCTTAATCATTTATTCTCTAGGTACGTTTGTGGCGTTCTAATGTTGATTTGGGAGGACTAAGAGAAAGTTGTAATCATTTTTTTCTCCAAGGTTTAACCTACTTGGTTTTTTGTTTAGGGAAGTTTTTTAAAGGGGCACACTCATTTGGTCTTGCTTCTTGTTGCACTCCATGTGTTTCCAATGTATCTTCTTTATGATCTGTTATGTTGTCTTGATGGGCTTAGACTACTATGAATTGGTCATTTTTTTATCTACTTATTGGTTTATTGTTTCATTGCATTATAGTTTTTGTACCGAGCTTGACGTTTTCTAGTCCCATTTTTATTTGTGCCAAAGTAAAAGTATTTAAGAAGGTTTCCTAAAAATTGTTTTCTCTTTTTACATTGCCTTTTTTGGCTTATTTTATTAATAAATTCGCATTTAACAAAAAACGTTGAAAATACCCGCTAAAAGGTTTAATATTTCACCAAAAAATATTTGTTCATGAATAATTATACTTTTAGCTGGTATTTTCCAAATTTTCTTTTCGGGTGAAATTTATCATTAGTGTTACAATGAAGTCAAGTTTATTAGCCTATTTTTTGCAGGTTACCTTCTAATGTCATATCATGGGGACCTCTAATGCAGATACGGTCAACGAGCGAGTCGACATGACAAATACGCTCGACGCTTATTTTGTGGCAACAAATTATTTTACGGTAACAAATTTCTGTGGCGGATTGGGCTGAAATTCGCATAGTCACTTAAAAACGGCCCAACGGTCAAGACTCATGGCTAAACCATGAGCCCTGTCAGTCTTAGGCCTTTCAGGGTCGTTTGGGCCCTCAAAAGGGCATTTTTCTATATTTAAGCTCTATTTTGGGCAGAATCAATTATGTTTTGTTTGTGATTTCGTTTCCTTTTTATTTAGAACTTATCCTCCTTTAGATGATTGTCAACTATGGGAAACTCTTGGTTCCACGATTAGTGTTTCCATGAAGGACATGAACACTTCTATATGGAATTGGAATTCAACGTATGGTTTTTGTACCGAGCTTGAATTTTTCTAGTCCCATTTTTTATTTGTGCCAAAGTAAAAGTATTTAAGAAGGTGTCCTAAAAATTGTTTTCTCTTTTACATTGCCTTTTTTGGCTTATTTTATTAATAAATTCGCATTTAACAAAAAACGTTGAAAATACCCGCTAAAAGGTTTAATATTTCACCAAAAAATATTTGTTCATGAATAATTATACCTTTTAGCGGGTATTTTCCAATTTTTCTTTTCGGGTGAAATTTATCATTAGTGTTACAAGGAAGTCAAGTTTATTAGCCTATTTTTTGCAGGTTACCTTCTAATCTCATATCATGGGGACCTCTGATGCAGATACGGTCAACGAGCGAGTCGACATGACAAATACGCTCGACGCTTATTTTATGGCAACAGATTATTTTACGGTAACAAATTTCTGTGGCGGATTGGGCTGAAATTCGCATGGTCACTCGAAAACGGCCCAACGGTCAAGACTCATGGTTTTCCATGAGCCCTGTCAGTCTTAGGCCTTTCGGGGTCGTTTGGGCCCTCAAAAGGGCATTTTTCTATTTTAAGCTTTATTTTGGGCAGAATCAATTATGTTTTGTTTGTGATTTTGTTTCCTTTTTATTTAGAACTTATCCTCCTTTAGATGATTGTCAACTATGGGAAACTCTTGGTTCCACGATTAGTGTTTCCATGAAGGACATGAACACTTCTATATGGAATTGGAATTCAACGTATGGTTTTTGTACCGAGCTTGAATTTTTCTAGTCCCATTTTTTATTTGTGCCAAAGTAAAAGTATTTAAGAAGGTGTCCTAAAAATTGTTTTCTCTTTTACATTGCCTTTTTTGGCTTCAAGGTTTTTAACCTTATTTTTTGCCAAGGTTACCTTCTAATCTCATATCAGGGGACCAGTCCTGATGCAGATACGGTCAAACGAGCGAGTCGACATGACAAATACGCTGCGAACGCTTATATTTTATGGCATCATTTATTTTACTTAAAACAATTTATGGGGCGGATTGGGCTGAAATTCGCATGGTCACTCGAAAAGTGCCCAACGGTCAATGACCTCATGGTTATACATGAGCCCTGTCATGTTTTAAGGCCTTGTAGGGGTTGTTTAGGCACTCAAAAGGGCATTTTTCTATGTTTTTAAGCTTTATTTTGGGCAGAATCAATTATGTTTTGTTTGTGATTTTGTTTCCTTTTTATTTTAAAAGACTTATCCCTCCTTTAAGATGATTGTCAAACTATGGGAAACTCTTGTTTCCACGATTAGTGTTTCCATGAAGGACATGAACACTTATATATGGAATGGGAATTCAACGTATGGTTTTTGTACCGAGCTTGAATTTTTCTAGTCCCATTTTTTATTTGTGCCAAAGTAAAAATATTTAAGAAGGGTCCCCTAAAAATTTTTTCGCTCTATAACTTTGCCTTTTTTGGCTAATTTTAATTAAAAAATTCGCATTTAACAAAAAACGTTGAAAATAACCCCGCTAAAAAAGGTTTAATATTTTTCACCAAAAAAAAAATAATTGTTCATGAATAATTATACCTTTTAGCGGGTATTTTCCAATTTTTTCTTTTCGGTGAAATTTATCCATTTGGTTTACAATGAAGTCAAGTATTAATTATCCTATTTTTACAAGTTACCTCTAATCTCATACATTGGGACCTCCTGATGCAGTTAACGGTCAACGAGCTGAGGGGTTCCCCCACCATGACAAATAACGCACCGACGGCTTAATTTATGGCAACAGATATTTTTACGTTTACAAATTTCTGTGGGCGCTTGGTCTTGAAATACCGCATGGTCACACTCGAAAACAGCCCACGTCATGAAAATTATACCTTTTTGCGGTATTTTCCAATTCTTCTTTGTCGTGTGAAATTTTATAATTTAGTGTTACAAGGAATCAAGATTTATTAGCCTATATTTTTGCAGAGGTTACCTTCTAATCTCAAATTCATGGGTGACCTCTGATGCAGAATACGGATCAACGAACGAGTCTACATGACAAATACGCTCGATCGCTTATTTTATGGCAACAGAATTAATTTTAAAACGGTAACAAATTTATATGGCGGATTGGGCTAAAATTCTCATGGTCACTCAAAAACGGCCCAACGGTCAAGACTCATGGTTAACCATGAGCCCTGTCAGTTTTAGGCCTTTAGGGGTCGTTTAGGCCCTCAAAAGGGCATTTTTTTATTTTTAAGCTTTATTTTGGGCAGAATCATTTATGTTTTGTTTGTGATTTTGTTTCCTTTTTATTTAGAACTTATCCTCCTTTAGATAATTGTCAACTATGGGAAATTCTTGGTTCCACGATTAGTGTTTTCATTCATGAAGGACACTGACACTTCTATATTGAATTGGAATTCAACGTATGGTTTTTGTACCGAGCTTGAATTTTTCTAGTCCCATTTTTTATTTGTGCCAAAGTAAAAGTATTTAAGAAGGTGTCATAAAAATTGTTTTCTCTTTTACATTGCCTTTTTGGCTTATTTTATTAATAAATTCACATTTAACAAAAAATGTTAAAAATACCCGCTAAAAGGTTTAATATTTCACCAAAATATATTTGTTCATGAATAATTATACCTTTTAGCGGGTATTTTCCCATTTTTCTTTTCGGGTGAAATTTATCATGTGTGTTACAAGGAAGTCAAGTTTATTAATCCTATTTTTGCAAGGTTAACCTTCTAATCTCGTATCATGGGACCTCTGATGCAGATACACAGTCACTAGCGATCGACATGACAAATACGCTCGACGCTTATTTTTATATGGCAACAGAATATTTACCGTTCAAATTTCTGTGGGCGGATTGGGCTGAAAATCCACTTTCCCACTCAAAAGACGGCCCAACGGTCATGAACAATTAATACCTTTAGTGTGGACTTATTCCCCCCCCCCCAAATTTTCTAATTTTTCTTTTCGGGTGAAATTTATCATTAGTGTTACAAGGAAGTCAAGTTTATTAGCCTATTTTTTGCAGGTTACCTTCTAATCTCATATCATGGGGACCTCTGATGCAGATACGGTCAACGAGCGAGTCGACATGACAAATACGCTCGACGCTTATTTTATGGCAACAGATTATTTTACGGTAACAAATTTCTGTGGCGGATTGGGCTGAAATTCGCATGGTCACTCGAAAACGGCCCAACGGTCAAGACTCATGGTTATACCATGAGCCCTGTCAGTCTTAGGCCTTTAGGGGTCGTTTAGGCCCTCAAAAGGGCATTTTTCTATTTTTAAGCTTTATTTTGGGCAGAATCAATTATGTTTTGTTTGTGATTTTGTTTCCTTTTTATTTAGAACTTATCCTCCTTTAGATGATTGTCAACTATGGGAAACTCTTGGTTCCACGATTAGTGTTTCCATGAAGGACATGAACACTTCTATATGGAATTGGAATTCAACGTATGGTTTTTGTACCGAGCTTGAATTTTTCTAGTCCCATTTTTTATTTGTGCCAAAGTAAAAGTATTTAAGAAGGTGTCCTAAAAATTGTTTTCTCTTTTACATTGCCTTTTTTGGCTTATTTTATTAATAAATTCGCATTGAACAAAAAACGTTGAAAATACCCGCTAAAAGGTTTAATATTTCACCAAAAAATATTTGTTCATGAACAATTATACCTTTTAGCGGGTATTTTCCAATTCTTCTTTTCGGGTGAAATTTATCATTAGTGTTACAAGGAAGTCAAGTTTATTAGCCTATTTTTTGCAGGTTACCTTCTAATCTCATATCATGGGGACCTCTGATGCAGATACGGTCAACGAGCGAGTCGACATGACAAATACGCTCGACGCTTATTTTATGGCAACAGATTATTTTACGGTTACAAATTTCTGTGGCGGATTGGGCTGAAATTCGCATGGTCACTCAAAAACGGCCCAACGGTCATGAATAATTATACCTTTTAGCGGGTATTTTCCAATTCTTCTTTTCGGGTGAAATTTATCATTAGTGTTACAAGGAAGTCAAGTTTATTAGCCTATTTTTTGCAGGTTACCTTCTAATCTCATATCATGGGGACCTCTGATGCAGATACGGTCAACGAGCGAGTCGACATGACAAATACGCTCGACGCTTATTTTATGGCAACAGATTATTTTACGGTAACAAATTTATGTGGCGGATTGGGCTGAAATTCGCATGGTCACTCGAAAACGGCCCAACGGTCAAGACTCATGGTTATACCATGAGCCCTGTCAGTGTTAGGCCTTTAGGGGTCGTTTAGGCCCTCAAAAGGGCATTTTTCTATTTTTAAGCTTTATTTTGGGCAGAATCAATTATGTTTTGTTTGTGATTTTGTTTCCTTTTTATATAGAACTTATCATCCTTTAGATGATTGTCAACTATGGGAAACTCTTGGTTCCACGATTAGTGTTTCCATGAAGGACATGAACACTTCTATATGGAATTGGAATTCAACGTATGGTTTTTGTACCGAGCTTAAATTTTTCTAGTCCCATTTTTTATTTGTGCCAAAGTAAAAGTATTTAAGAAGGTGTCCTAAAAATTGTTTTCTCTTTTACATTGCCTTTTTTGGCTTATTTTATTAATAAATTCGCATTTAACAAAAAACGTTGAATATACCCGCTAAAAGGTTTAATATTTCACCAAAAAATATTTGTTCATGAATAATTATACCTTTTAGCGGGTATTTTCCAATTTTTCTTTTCGGGTGAAATTTATCATTTGTGTTACAAGGAAGTCAAGTTTATTAGCCTATTTTTTGCAGGTTACCTTCTAATCTCGTATCATGGGGACCTCTGATGCAGATACAGTCAACGAGCGAGTCGACATAACAAATACGCTCGACGCTTATTTTATGGCAACAGATTATTTTACGGTTACAAATTTCTGTGGCGGATTGGGCTGAAATTCACATGGTCACTCGAAAACGGCCCAACGGTCATGAACAATTATACCTTTTAGCGGGTATTTTCCAATTCTTCTTTTCGGGTGAAATTTATCATTAGTGTTACAAGGAAGTCAAGATTATTAGCCTATTTTTTGCAGGTTACCTTCTAATCTCATATCATGGGGACCTCTGATGCAGATACGGTCAACGAGCGAGTCGACATGAAAAATACGCTCGACGCCGGTTTATGAAACTTTAGATCCCAAAAACACTCTATTTATTAGTTATTTACGTTTTGTGTTTTTTTTCCATTTTGTTGAAAATTGTTTTTGGGCTAGGGTCTGACCCTTTTGCCTTTTAGGCATGTTTCATGTTTCTTGGCCTATTTAATAATCGTATTATGGTGCTAGAATAACCAGTTCTAAAATATACGAAATGTCTAATTTTGGTAAGATCTCGATTATCGGTATTCATTAAACTATAGTTTTCCTGTTCTTGTGATATATGCATCTGCATGGATCTTAATACTAGGCTCTATTGAATATCATAAAAATATTTCTTAATCATTTATTCTCTAGTAGTTGTGGCTTTCTAAATGTTGATTTTGGGAGGACTAAAGAAAGTTTGTACTCATTTGTTTCATCTCCAAGTTTTAAACCTACTTGGTTTTTTGTTTAGGGATGTTTTTTAAAGGGGCACACTATTCTTGTTGCACTCCATGTGTTTCCAATGTATCTTCTTTATGGTCTGTTCTGTTGTCTTGATGGGCTTAGACTACTATGAATTGTCATTTTATCTACTTCTTGGCTTAAATTGTTTCCATTGCATTATGATTTTTGTACCGAGCTTGAATTTTTTCTAGTCTTATATTTTATTTTTGTGCCAAAAAGTTAAAAAATATTTAAGAGGTGTCCTAAAAATTATTTTCTCTTTATACATTGCCTTTTTTGGCTTATTTTATTAATAAATTCGCATTTAACAAAAAACTTTGAAAATACCTGCTAAAATGTTTAATATTTCACCAAAAAATATTTGTATCAAGATAAATTATATCCATTTAGCGGGTATTTTCCAATTTTGTCATTACGGTGAAATTTATCAATTAGTGTTACAAGAAGTCAAGTATTAATTAGCCATTTTTTGTGCAGGTTGACCTTCTAATGTCATATCATGGGACCCACTGATGCAGTACGGTTAACGCGCCAGTCGACATGACCAAATACGCTCTCGACGCTTATATTTAATGGCAACAGATTATTTTATTACGGAAACAAACTTTCTGTGGCGGATAGGCTAAATTCGGCATTAGTTTACTCAAAAAAACTGCCCAAAGGTCCAAGGGACTCATGGTAAACCAGTAAGCCCTGATAGTCTTATGCCTTTCGAGGACTCGTTTGACCCTCCAATAAGGGCCTTTTCTATTTTAAGCTTATTTTGGGCAAATTCAATTATTGTTTTTGTTTTTGTGATTTTGTATTTCCTTTTTAGGTTATAACTTATCCTCCTTTAGATGATGTCTTATCTATGGGAAACTCTTGTTCCACGATAGTGTTTCCATGAAGGACAATGAACACTTCTCTATATTTGGAATTCCAAACATAGGATTTTACCCAATATTGTTCTATGGCCTCTATAGTTTCCTGTTCTTTGGTGATAATGCATCAGCATGGTTCTTATAATGCTCTATATGAATATCATGAAAATAGTCTCTTAATCATTTATTCTCTAGGTATGTTTGTGGCGTTCTAATGTTGATTTGGGAGGACTAAGAGAAATTTGTACTCATTTGTTTTCTCCAAGGTTTAACCTACTTGGTTTTTTGTTTAGGGAAGTTTTTTAAAGGGGTACACTATTCTTGTTGCACTTCATGTGTTTCCAATGTATCTTCCTTTATGGTCTGTTTCTGTTGTCTTGATGACCTTAGTGTAACAATCCGAGAATTTTCGAATTTAGTATGACGATGGTCAATCTTTGACCTTTTTGGGTCTGAACATTGACTTATAAAACGATCATCTAAATCACGATTTCCACGAGACTCGACTATAAAGCAATTTGATGTGAAATGATATTCCTGTCCAACTTTTTAGTTTTGGCCCGAGACCTGGACATCGAGCCTAAAAGGGCTAAAACAGCACCGCAAAACATTATCGAACAATATACAAACGCGGACACATACAAAAAAACAATTAAATGTGTTTTAATTTAGCAGTTATTTATATAAATAAAAATATTAAATAAATTTTTTATTCATCATTTTTAATTAAAAGCGTTATTTTTGAAAACGCGACTATGTCGAGTTGAAATCCATTTTATTTCGGACGGAGCGAAAAAAAAAAAAACCGGTTGTCACAAAATTAATAACAGATATTTTATTTAATTGTTTTTATAAAATATTTTCCTGAAATATTATCAAATAAATACTCATTTTTATCATCAGAAAAATGATTTGAAACAATGGCGCAAGTTTCGAGATTTGAATCATCCGTTTTAGGTCCGCTCAATGAAGTCCCGAACCACTTTTATCAAAAGTATAATAAAAATGTTACACTTTTAACCCCTCCACTCTTATAACTTGCCACATTCAATATATATATATATAAATCTTATATTTTTTTTTCATTTCACCATTTATATACACACACAATTTTATACAACTCTCTCCCTCTCCACCTTCTTCTCCGGCGACCCCTCCCCACCGCCGGCCACTGTAGCGCCGCCGCCGGAAAACTTTTCCGGCGGGCATTTTCCGGCGAAGACCAAAAAGACTCCAAGTGACCGGTATTCTACTCGTTCCCTCACTAACCAATACTCTCACTCACATACGAAAAGCTCACGCGCCTCTACGCCACCGGCCCCCACCGCCGCTGCCTCCCCATTCCCGCCACCATAACACCACCTCCGCCATACACCACCCTCATCACCTTCACCCACGTCACCACCTCCACTTCATCACTATCACCACCGACACCATCATCATCGTCATCATAGCACCATCTTCACCATCATCATCATCACCATCGCATCATCACCATCACAGCCGCAGCCGGCCACCACCACCAATATCATCACCTACCACGCACCACCACCACAACATACATCAAGGGTGCGTTCGGTTTTGGACCACCCCAAGGGTGCGCCCAGTTTGACAGTCACCGCACCACGAGGGTGCGTTTAGTGGGGCAGCCACCACTAAGGGTGGGTTGGGTTTCGATATAGACCACAAAGGTCCGGTTGGTTCTCAAATTCGAGCAAGGGTGCGTTTGTCGTGGGTTTGCCGAGAACCACCTCCATAGGGTGCGTTGGGTTTAAAACCACCGCAGCACCACTTAGGGTGCGTGTGGTTTGGGTTGTAAACAAAAAGGGTGCGGGTTGGTGTTAACCACCACGAAGGGTGTGGGCTTGCTTGACTGCGAACACAGCCGGGGGGAAAAGGGGTGTCGAGTTGGTTTTGTTAGTTATCACCGGGGGTGTTCGTTTGGCTTGTTGAAATCTAGGGGTGTTTGTTTGTTTGGTTGTTCGGTGCAAGGCAGCCGCAGGGGGGAGGGGTGTCGGGTCGGGCTGTGGGACAGCCGGGGTCGCGTTGGGTTTAGCAGCTGGGGGTGTACGTTTATGAGTGGTGTGGTTGGGTTATGTGCTAACAGCCGGGGACCAGCCGGGGGGTTGGGCTGTCGGGATGGGTTAGCAGCTAGGGGTGTTTGATTGTGGGTTGGGTCGGGTTGTTGTGGTAACAGCCGGGTATAAAAACCGGTGAGGGTGCGTTGGGTGAGTTTATTTATTGACACTTAGTGGGGCGTTTGGGTTGTCGCAGCACCAAGGAGGGGTGCGTGTGGTTGATGTATCACCACAAGAGGCATGTTTGTTTGTGGGTTGGCACCGGTTAGGGTGCGTTTGGTTTGTGACAGCCCGCAAGGGGCGTTTGGCTGTGGGTTCTGGGTTGGGTGTGTAACAGATTTGGATCCATTTGGGTGGATTAGCAATAATAGGGTGTTTGGTTTGGGTTATAACACACAAGGGTGTGTTTGGTTTAGACAGAAACGCACAAGGGTGCGTTTGGCTGTCCATCAGCTGGGGTGCGTGCGTTTGAGTGTGTTGACACCGAAATAAAGTGAGTTTAAGTTAACGCGAAAATATATAAATTGTTTCAATTAATCGATATATATATAAATGTGATGAAAAATATTAAATTGCGCGGTCTAAGTAAAAATAACGAGTATGAATATGAAACGTGACTGATATTAATGTATAAATTGATTATTGGATATAATCTGAGACGAGATTTGACCAAAAATGGACATTACACCTTTTTATAACCGAATAATAAATATCAAAAATCGAAACATAAGATTCGGGAATCGAGATGTTGATAAATTATATTTTGATTTACAAAATATAACAAATTATAATTATACGGATGTTTTGATATAAAACGGGACTTTTAAGTTCAAATAACGAAGAAACTGGATCGAAATCGGAATATACACTTTAATAGAAAATAAGTTATTTTTAATATATTAAATCTGACTTATCTATTAATTAAACGATTTGATCACTTTCGAGTCCGTTTCAGCCTTCCGGCGAAACACGAAAGTTGTTCGTAATGGCATTTTACTTTGCCGCGAGGCTTATCAGCTTTAGATATTAGAGATAAGTTATATTGGACAGAAAATAGTATATATTCAAAATATACTCAGGGTTAAGGTTTAAAGACGCGCAAGTGGATTTCTCATCACATGTATATATGACTGCATACATATAAAAATATGTATGATTTCGTGGTAACGATGTACGCATCGTTGATCGTATTTAGTACGTGTATTATAATCGAACGACATAATTATAGGTCGTGGTCGAGATCGTTGCAGATTCAGTGTGATTTAATTGGATTAATTGATCGTGGTCTTTAATCAATGTGAGTTCATAGCCTCGCTTTTCAATATTTTGAATGTTTTATAACCCGCGAGGGGGATACATGCTTGTCTACAAATCCTTATACTTGGTTATCTTATAACAATGTGATTGTTTTAAAGGATTTTGTGAGTTTATAACCCCATGTTTTACTGGTTTTACATATATTTGGGGTGAGAACATGCTTGTTTACAAATGCATACTTTACATTTGAAATGATTTCGGATTAGCTAAGGCTGATTGAACTGATAACAATTACATTACTGCCCGGGTGTTCTTGGAGGGGACACCGGTAACGGGAGTATACATATACGCATTATTTGTATCCCTGCCCAAATTAGGGTACATACAAGTCTACGTCACAGCGTCATGAACTGTAAATCACTTGGAGGGTGAGCGCGAATGTTATGAAATAGATCTATTCGGATGTGGATCCCTGTTCGGGTGATTAGCGATCACTTGGTAAACGAACATTATAGATCTATTCGGGATTGACAACCCCCGTTCGGGTGATTAACTACCACCAGGTAAAACGAACGAATGACTATAACATGTCGGATCATTGTTGGGGATTACAGGGCCCCCCGACACATACATACTTGGAACATTTTGGTGACATTACATTTGTCATACATTCTTTATAAAATCTTTGGGATAAGATTTGGTACTTATGGTGATATAAAACGTGTTATGCATTCTTTATAAAATCTTTGGGATTTTTACATAGTACTGTGATATACAGTGGATTACATTCATATTTAAACTAATCTATGAACTCACCAACTTTAATGTTGACACTTGTAAGCATGTTTTTCTCAGGTGGATTAGATGCTTGGACTATTTGATGTGCATTGGAGTCTTTACATTCAAGCTTTTCATTGTGATGCAAATTATGGGACAAATGTATTATTAAATTCAGATTTTTATTGAATCAACAAATGTTATTATTCAAACGACACCTAGAGGTCGTTCTCTTGTATCTATTGCTGTGTATTACGAAGTAACACCCCATTTGGTATTCCGCTGCGCTGTAAGTGATTTTTGGGGGTGTTACAGATTGGTATCAGAGCAATGGTTATAGAGAACTAGGTTGCATATTTTACCCTAGACTATAACCGTTTTCACAAATAATTTGCATCACAACAAACATTTTCAAAGTGCATACACGCTACTTGCTTATGTGCTTTCATTACGTGCTGCATTGAGTGCTTACGTGGCATACCAATGACGTTGCCTCATGTTCAACTCCTTTTGGTCAAGTATGTGTTGTAGACTCTTATGATATTTGAACACCGTACACTTAGTTCCATACAAGTAGTGCCTCCAAATCTTTAGAGCAAACACCACTGCACCAAGTTCCAAGTTATGAGTAGTATATTTTTTCTCATGATTCTTTAACTGTCGTGATGCATAAGCAATCACCTTCTCGTTTTGAATCAATACCGTACCCAATCCTTTATGCGACGCATCCCAATAAATAATGAAGTTCTCAGCTCCTTGAGGGAGAGCTAAGATGGGTGCGCTACACAACTTATTCTTCAATGTCTGAAAAGCTGCTTCTTGCTTGTCACCCCATTCAAAGGCGACTTTCTTCTTAGTAAGTTTGGTCATCGCCTTAGCAATTTTATAAAACCTTCGATGAATCTTCAATAATAACCGGCAAGACCTAAAAATTGACGAATCTCCGTGGGAGTCTTAGGAGATGTCCAATCTTTTATGGATTCGATCTTGGCGGGATCCATGTGAATGCCTTGACTATCAATCATGTGGCCGAGAAATTGTACCTTCTGCAGTAATATTTGCAGTCAGTTGCCGGATGGCATCCAAAGTTATTGGAGGGGGTGTTCTCGGATGTTGAACGTCACTTTTAGGAGGCATCCTATCAACAGAGATAACACGTAATAAGAATGACATCATAAGTTTTTTTTTTTAAAGTAAGAGAATGTGTTGCTAAAGCACTTAGAGGTAACGGTATGATTCATGAAGACGGAGATAATGATACAATTGGTGGAAATGATGATGAAAGAGCAATAAGTTGGAAACAATAAGATACGATACGGGATCTTGCCTTTTATTAATAACTTGCCTTCTTACTGTACATAGTCACGATTTGACAAGCGTTTTTTATTTTTACCACACCATCCCTGTGGCTTAGGATAAAGTTAGTAACTAGTTTTAAATTAATGATTTTGAGCTGTAGATGACTTACTAAAGATCTTCCTCATTTGTCTGGTCGATAAAAGCTTGGCGTTTTCTCATGATTCGTTCAAGATAGAAATTCTGTACGTGAAGCAAAGGCAATCTCATATCCTTTTGCCCTAACAGCGTCTTTTGAATGTTTGATTGATCTGAGTACGGATTTTCTTGAGTTTGGTCTTTAGTTCATTCACTATTATTCGTATGACATTCTAATCAATACGTCCTTCCTTCATTTTTCTCAATGTGGTACAGTTAGAGTTCATATAAAGTAATAATTCAAATTATTCTTTCAATTGGTCCCTCATGAGGTTATTCAGTTACATACTTATCTGACTTTTTCCTATTTCAATATCTAAGGTGGGGTAGGATATAAACTGAGAAAGATGGTGATACCAAATCACAGGTTTAATTCTGAGATGAATTAGAAAGTTGTTGAGGGAAGAAGAACGCTGGAACATATTCGACTTCTTTGGTGGTAATAGTTCTCAGGAACAAAGAAATTTCGAGGATCATAATAGTAATGGATGGTGGTAATACGGAGAATGGAGTAAAATAACTGGTGGGAGTATACGGATCTGTTTTTGGTGATGAAATAGGTTATTCATTAGCATCAAATTGCTTCGTACGTCCTTTCAAACATGGATTTTATTGTAGAAATGATCTAAGAATACTGGTGGGATCTATTATCTTAGAGTTTTCTGAAGAGTTAAAAAGAAGCTTCCTGATGAAGTGGGAATCATCGGTGAAAACGAAGAAGTTATAGTTAAGAATATTCATAGAGGAAAAAGCATCCTCAATATCGGAAGAGCGTGGTTGGGAGAAGACATCGTTCTGTTAAACAACCCAGTTATGTAAATATACATTATGTTATTTTGTAATAGTTTAAATAGATATGATCTTTACTTACTTATTCCGGAATGTAGTGGCTTCGGAGGTCTGTTGATAGGTGAATGAGAAAATGAAATGTGGTTATAGTTAAGGTTTTGACCTTGTTCTCTATAACCATGGCGCTGATACCAATCTGTAACACCCCTATTTTTACATATAGCAGCGGAAGCTAATCTGGGGTATTACTTCTATTTCGGAATACAACATATGCATAATCATAGGAAACAACTTTAAAAGAAATGTTGTTGGAAAAATTAGTTATCCTTCATTATAATCAGAGTTTCTTACTAAATGGCAGGTCTAAATCTAAAAATATCAAGTTTTGAATGATACAGTTCAGCCACCTCTCGAGTCCTATGCCACTTTGCTACGCAACTTGGCTCAATTACCTGAGATAAATGTGCTTAAAATTCAAAACACAAGGTTGATGTGAATTCATAGGTTTTGAAATGTAATTAAGGTTGAATACAAAGTATATAGTGTAAATACTGGTATCTACAGGGGATAATTATCAGTGGAGCACATTATTATCATGTGTGAACACATTCTATTATCATGCGAGATCATTATTATCATTGTGAGAACAGTCTTATTACCTTAAAACTTCATGAATACATAAGAGATATGCGGGAGATGTTTTCCCAAGAGATATAAAGAGATATTGGGAGATATTACCCAAAGAGACATTAAAGAAATATTGGGAGATATTACCCAAAGAGATATTTAAGAGATATTGGGAGATACTACCCAAATAGATATATAAGAGATATTAAAGAGATATTGAGAGATATTACCCAAAGAGATATTAAAGAGATATTGGGAGATATTACCCAAAGAGATATTAAAGAGATATTGGGAGATATTACCAAAAGAGATATTAAAGGGGTATTGGGCGAAGATTAGCTACCGCTATTAGATATTTCCTATTTACTTTAGGCAATAATATAATTTCAAGACAACTATATAGTTTAGCCATAACAATTGCATTTATGATTTTATAGTAGCGTGTCACGGTTTATATGTTATGTGAGATATGAAATCATTAAAGTCTTTAAAAAGTAATCACATTATTATAAGATAAATGTGTATGTAAAAGAGTTTCTAACAAGCATGTATCCCCCTCGCGGGTTTTTGAAAACATTAAAGAGATTGAAAAGCGAGGCTATGAACTCACCTGATATGTAGATGTAATAAATATTCCAAAATGAAAGCTGACGACCTTATCACAATCTTAACGGGGAAGGTTCGTTTCTAGCAATGATCAGTAAACAGTGCATCGTCACACAACCTATGAGTAGAATATGTCAATTCTTAGGAAGAATATGTACTTTAGTTTTAAGCGTTATGAGTTGATTGAAGAGTTTGGATATTATTGTATCATCCGTTCGGGCCATCATAATTCAGAAATGTCATTCAAGTAAAATTTGGGAGTTAGGGCACTTTTAATCATGAAACCCAAACAACTCAGTCAGAGTTACAAGATGAACCTATTAATATGCAGAGCTCAATGTTATTGTGGTATAATATAGCTTCCGGATGATCGGTTTTTAGCGTTTTATTCATATTGGAAAGGTTAAGACCGTCAAGTAGTTAATAAAGTTATTATCATTGTCTGGTATGTTTTGAAATGTGTTTTTATACTTTTTCAAATGTTACATTTTAGACTCCTAGATGTTTAGAAAATTGCAAGTAAACCCCTAGGGTTGCATTATACGACTTTGGGTCCTTCAACTTTTGAAAGACTCATACCCATAGTAACCCCTTTGGGGTCGTTGTGCTGACTTGAAAAATGACCATAATAGACCTAATAGTTTAGTTATTGATAAAATGACATATGTCAGCCCCTTTGTTATAAGTTTCAGAAATGTTCACAGAATATATACCCCTTGGGAATGGATTTTTATAATTACAAGAAGTCATGTCTAAATTGCCATGCAAGAATTAGTTTACATTTCAATAGCTTTGATAGAGTTTATAATAAACTAAATATATGAAGTTGTAACGTAAGCAATTAAAATAATGATGCGTCTAGGTCTAGGAATGTAACAACGGGTCAAATTGGGTTTCACAAAGTAAACGCGGCTGGGTTTTTTTTTAAGTTCAAATTCCTTCATTAATCAATAAAGTGGTTATTTTAAACAATAGATTAAGGCATGTAGATTGATTATAACAATATTTAATTATTACATTTTGTTTAAGAAAAAACGCGAAATTAGGGTTTCGGGTGTACGGTTTTGGATCAAAACGGAAAATGAGCATGAATTGAGTTATGAAACTTTAACAAGAGTATATTTAGGATCATATGAACAATTATATGGGAGTTAGTAGCAGAAGTAAGAACATTGCAACCTGGGTTTGAGCTTCAATGATCAAAAATGGTGGAAATGGGTCATTTCGGGTAGTATTTCCACTCGTACGCCTTGTATCTTTACTCCGGGGCTTCAATTCTTTAGGGCTTCGCTTCTTGAACTTCTTTAATGATCCTAGGATCATAAGGGAGCAAAGGATTGCTGCCTATAAGGGTTATAGAGGAGGAAGTGGGGGATGCTTTGAAATGAAAGGTTTAGGGTCCTATTTATAGTGTTAGCAACCCTTAGAGGCCAAGAAACTTTGGTAACCAGGTTAGGACACATGGGGGGTGATGTGGAGAGTCTAGGGGCTGAGTAAGGAAGGCTATGGTGCAAGGTGGAAGCTTATGAAGGTGGTTTTGGGTGTAGTGGTGGCCGCGGCTATTGTGGTAGGAAGAGAGGAGATGTGGCTTCATTTGAGACCAAGAGAAGGTCCAAGCTACTTGGTAAGCTGCTTAGGGACATCTATAAGAAATCCTTGGTGGTTATTTGCACATGGTAGAGTTTTAAATGGCTCAAAATGAAGTTACAAAGGGTGCGGGTCAGATTTGGGCTCTGCATGGTTTTCAAGAGTCTTTCCAAGGTACATTGTGTTTATAATGATTAAGGATAGATGAAATAGGTTGTTAAGGTCTGGTATTAAAGTAATTAGTAAGGATTAGCAATTGGTTTGGGTTAAAACGGAGTAGAATTGAAGAAACGAGGTCATGGGTTCAAATAGGGCTCGTTTAGGGTTTTCTTGACTTTCTTGGTTTATATTTTGCATACTCTTGATTACGAATGATGGAATACAAATCCTAGGGCTTATATAAAGTATTATCAATGAATTTTGGTCGTTGGTTTAAGTTAAAATGGGTTGAAATTCAGAAAACGGGTCAAAATGATAGTTAGGGTATAATTAGGGTTTTCTGGATTTGTTAAAGTTTTCTAGGCTTTGATTTCTTGCACATTGCCAAGTTAATGATAGATAATGATTTGTAAACTCATTTTATGAGTTTATAATGGCCCTTGGTTGGTTATTTTGGATTAGAACGGTTTAAAACGATTAAACGGGTCAAATGATCATTTAGGGTGCAATTAGGGTTTCTAGAATATGTTTTAGGTACAAGTAAAGTAAAATGATGAAGTGATGATGAATAATGATTGAATAGGATTGATATGATTGTAAAATAAGTTATTGCAACTTATTTTAGTGTTGGTTTGGGTTTACAATGGATAAAAGACAAGAAACGGGTCATGGTTTAGAAACTAGCTTGGTTTTTAGGGTTTAGTGTTTTGAATTAGGGTTTTGAGTATAAAAACATGTGTAAGATCTTATGAGTAGAATAATTAGGGTTTATACATTATGTATTGAGTGTAGTAGCTTGTACAAAAGTGGCGGTGAAGAAACTAGAATGAAAACGGAGGTAAAACGGCTATTTTAGATGTCATGCTTAATGACTTGTACATTGAGCTTTTAGAGACTTGTACCTTTCTTTGAAGAGAATGTATATTCATATGAGATGTTCATGTTACTTGTACTTATGCTTTAGTGGCTTGTGCATTCACTTTAGATATTAATCATTCATGGAATTAGGGTTTAGAGGTATACGATAATGGTTTAAAGCCCATTTAGATAAAATGTTGTAAATAGTACATTATGGGAATAATGTACCTTGTAAAAAGAATATGATGATATTGACTTGACATGTTATGATGTTTGCTTGACATATATGAAGATAGGATTGCCATAGATAGGTTGCGTGAGCTCGTCTACTGTAGTTATATAAGTTACATGACATACTGAGATATTGACAATGCAAGTAATGTAATAAAGCGAAAAATTTCCCTGTATAATTGTGATAATAGTAAAATAGGTTGATGAAAATTCTTGAGTTGTTATAGTCTCCACCCCTTATAGAAATCTCGTCCCGAGATTTAATTTAAAGTTGAATTGAATGAATTTAAGTTAGGCTAATCAAGGTTACAAGTTCACGTGTGTGATGCATTTATAATTATGTTGTACACCATAATTATAATTACCTCCTTTCACACGTCTACTTATTTTCAAGACTACACCTCTTGATGACAGCCAATAGAATTTCTCCAGATTCTGGTAGAATCTGGGTGGATGGAATACGTTGTGCTACTCAGATCGTAAGGAATCGTTATTCATTAACCTTTAAAAGTCAACATCAAATAAGAATGCTATCACAAGTCTTTGTCAAAATTTTCATACCTAGTGGTATTGAAATCATTTGACATTGTATAGATTCTTGTGTGTTTCCTTGTTATTATGTTGCAGAATATAACAGAGAATTTTAGAATACAGAGATCATGGAATGAGTAATGTCAAGGAATGATTATGAATTTGTTAGAGAGTTGCTAATCATGTGAGATACAGATTTTTGAAATGAACAGATGATGAAGGTAATAATGAAAATGAAGGTAATAATGATAATGATTAAGGGATTGTTTATACAAACGGATTGAAAGAAACTTGTTTGTACCTTGATTCTTGTATGCGTAACATTAGGAAAATAGGTAGGACATGAAAAGTGTGATGGGTTTGTGCTTTATAAGTGTTATTATGCCTATATGAATGCATTTGTATGAGAAAATCCAAATCTTGTATGTAGAATATGTGACTTTGATTCAAACGAGTGACTATTTACTCGTTTTTTGTCTTAAATGAAAAATCTTGTGGTTAATTCATGTTAAGATTGCTAAAATATGGTTCTATATGCTTAGTCCACATGTTTGTGTTGTATAAGTGTCTAAAATAAAGGTTTGTAAAAATCAAAATCTATAGACGGCGATTTATACATGAACTATAGACGGCGATTTATTCTTACCTTCATAGATGGCGATTTATACAACCTTATCTAGACGACGATTTATACATGAGCTTTAGACAACAATTTATAGATCGTATTTTAGACTGCGATTTATACATCACACTAAGACGGCAATTTATACACTGACCTTTAGATGGCGATTTATGCATTAAGTTATAGACGGCGATTTATACTCTAAGTTATAGACGACAATTTATACAAGGGACTTAGACGATGATTTATACACTTTCATTAGGAGATAATTTATACCTGTGTAAGGAAGCGATTTATACATGTGTTGTGAAAAGTGATTTTTTCCTAAATGTTTTAACTTGATAACTTATCTTAGGTTAAATCTTACTTGTATCTCATGTGAATTGCTAAATTAACTGTGTTTGACCTATAGTTAGTTTGTTGACCATTAAGTTAACTCTTTAATTAATGTCATTCGTTCGATAATTTGATTGAATGCCTGATAATGTGTGAGTAATTCTGCCTAGTTAATGCTTATAAATTGCCTTGCATATGAACTGTATTGGAACATTCTTTGCAGAAACATGAATCTTATTGCAACTCAACAAGTTGCTCTCGGCAATTCTTTGGTCCCATATGAGAAGAGACTAAAGATTGAAAGATGCAATGCTAGAATTGCATTCAGCAAGCCACAAAGAGAAGAACGTATCAAGTCACTTATGGACAGCACTCAGCTATCTCCCTTGCTATCCGCAGTCCAGTTTAACGAGCGGAAAGTCTCATCAAATATATATATATATTTATATATATATATTATTTATATATATATATATATATATATATATATATATTATATAAATATGCATCAATTTTGGAACATCATCACAAAGATCAGAGATACTGATGCATAAAGCTTCAAGTTGGATAAAAAGAAATGTCGAGTTGATACTAAAAGTCTTTCGTGAAATTATTTGATATGTCCCATAATCTCACCAAGGACTTTTAGTGCTCTACATCAGAAGTGAATGGTTACATTCATTTCAGGAATTGGTATTCTGGCAGGTGTAAATATGTTATCTGCAATTCTTATGATCAAATGCACCAGTATTGGAGGACATTTGCTGCAATCATAATAGTGCATTTGATGTGGAAATAACAGGACTTGATAGACTCATGGAATTACAAGCTCAAATCTTGTGGGGTATGTACAATAAGAAGAATGTTGACTATGTTGCACTGCTCTGGGAAGACTTCATGTATCAAGCTGACAACAGAGAAAATATGTGCAGCAAGGGAAAGAAGCACATGCCCTACCCTTGAATTCAACAGTTATCATCAACACTACATTTTAAGGATAGACTAAGTCTCTATGTGGAAACAAATCAATCTTCACATAATTCGTGATAACTCACTGATGGTATTTTGAAGTTTTGTCTCCAAGACACAAGATTATCAGCAGTATGGAGCCCTGATTCCTGATGACATGATTAATCAAGACTTAAAAGATTTCAAGCTTACAAGATTACTACGACTTGTGCCAAAAAAATGGAAAAGTTCTCCCAGGAAGGAAAGCAAGGAAGGTATAAGAAAGTTGGCTTTCAACCTCAAGATAATTGTCTTCATCGTCAAAGAAGCAGAAACCTGTCAAGAAGTAAAAGAGATAAGAGCCTGTCCTAAGATGTATAATACTATGCCAACAACAGGTGAGTTGCCATCAGAGTACTCCTGGTGTGCATATATCGAAAGAAGGAGAAAGAAAACCTGCTAAGGCTGATTATAAAGTAAAGGTTTGTAGAAATACCTTTCTGTTGTAGCTCTATTAGAAGTAGTCAACTATAAGGATGCCACAAATAGAGCATGAAAGGACTACTCCATCTCTCAAGAAAGTAGCTCAGTGATGGAAATGATTATGAATAAGGGGGTTCTTGATGAGCAACAACGCAAGACATCTGGTATAGATGAAGGAACTGGTACTAACCAGGGTTCCCCAATGTTATGTCATATGACTATCGAGAGTGAGAAATATGAATCATGAGGTGACAGTGAAAAGATGATAATGTTTGCATGACAAATGATGCTGTCAGTAAAGGTGATGGGCAATAAGAGCTGACAGTGATGATGACTGGTAATGTGATGCATGATTGATAGTGAAAGGACTGATTCAAATGATGATGATGAGAATCCTTCTTTTACTCCTAAAGACTATGATGAAGAAGAACATGATAAAGAGTGTGAATCTGATGATGATAATGAAAATGTGTTTGAAGAAGAGGATGATGATGTGTATAAGGATGTGGATGTGAGATCGTTAGGAGCAGAGCGTGAAAAATAAAGAAAAAGTAATGAAGAGATGATTGATGCTGATCAGAATGTTTCTCAAGAACAGTCATATGAGCAAGTCGTAGAAGATGCACATGTGACACTCACTGCTTCACAGAAGACTAAAAGTTCAAAACAAAGCTCTTCTGTTTCATCAGACTTTGCTAGCAAATTTCTCATCTTGGAAAACGTTTCACCAGCCGTTGATGAAGTTGCTTCTATGATGAATGTCAAGAGTCTTTAGGAAGAATCAAGCACTCAAGCACCCTGTCTTTTCAATGTACATGTGATGGCTATCCCAGAAACAAATGCTACTGCACATGCTTTAAATCGTTCCTCCAACTAATATTAATGTTCACTCCTCCTCCACATCTGCAACACCCATACCCTGCGCACCAATAACGTTCTAACTTCAACCTCATCTTGCATTTTGGATTTTTTTCTTCCACTGTTGGAATTGATCAAAGAGTCTCTATATTGAACAGAACGGTGTCAACTCAAACAAGCTAACCATTCTACACAACTCCTCGAATCTGTCAAATCTCAACTTCCAACAGTGGTGGATGACCTTCTGAGCATAAGAATTAGATATGCTACTAAAACAGTTCTCGAGTCTTACACTAAGGATTTTGAAAAGAAAGCTTAAGAAGAGAGGAAGTTATACATAGATGTTGTTGAGAAATCAATAAAAGACATTATCAAGGATGAAGTCAAAAGTCTACTGCCTCAGATTCTACCTAAGGAAGTATCAGACTTTGCCACTCATGCGATCCAGAGTACAATTAATGAATCACTTGAGAATGTCGTCTTGGCTAAATCTTCTTCACAACCTAAGTCTACATATGAGGCAGCAGAGTCACTTATAGAGTTTGAATTGAAGAAGATTCTTCTCGACAAAATGGAGAGAAGTGAATCATACAAGACTACTCCTAAACACAAAGAACTCTATGAAGGACTGGCCAAATCTTACAAATGTATATTCTTTAAAGAGAGATCGTGACGATAAAGATAAAGATGAAGATGAAGACCCTTCCGCTGGATCAGACCGAGGGTTGAAGAAACAAAAGATGAGCAAGGACGCTGAACCACCAAAAGGCTAAAAATCAAAAGAATCTAAGACAAGCTCATCCAAAGGCACCAAGTCTCAACGATAATCATCTGGGCATAGTATGTGAAGCAGATGACCAATGTTTTGAGACTAGTTAGACACAAAATGCCACACGATCAAGGGAGGTGACACTGCGGATAACCCTAATGCCGAAGGCTACTCAAATAGATGAATGGTTCAAGAAAACTAAACAGCCTTCGACTCCTGTTTATCCTTGGAATGATGGAAAGTCTATTTGACTATAGACCATCTCAAAAATGGTTAACAACATTGCCAAATGCATGACATCCTCCTCGCACGTTTGACGAGTGATGAGCACTCCTAATTGACTTTCTTTGCATATTGTCAAGACCATAATCTGAAGATTGATAATTTGACACAAGAGATTTTAGTAGGACCAGCTTTCAACCTTCTTAAAGGAACTTGCAAAAGCTTTGTGGAACTGGAGTGTCACTTTGAAGAGTGTTATAAAGCTGTAACTGATCAACTTGATTAGCTAAAACCCTGAAGGCTATGTTATCCATTTTGACCTTAGCCAGCCGTTGTCGTTGTTAAAGATTAGGTCGTCAATTAGTTCTGCTGGACTACTCTTAACAAAGATCTTAAATATCTGAAAGGTGGAAGTTCTAGCAGGAAGTACACAACTTCTTCAACAAAAACCAAGGCTGCTAAGTATGACAATATTGAAGGCATCGAAGACATGGTTATGGAGTTATGGAGTCCAGTAAAGGTAGCTTACGACAAATTTGCTATGTGGGGTATCTTACACTGGGGTCCTAAACGACAAAAGTTCTATGGCTATACAAGCAACATGGAGTCCAAGCATGAAGTGTTCTACAGGAAATGAATCATTGCAGTAACCCATGTTAATGTGATGAAGTGGTATGGTTATGGCTATTGGAGGAGATTATCATTTGAAGAGAAGATCAAACACTACACAAGTTCAAGGAAGGTGACTTCCCAAGACTTAATCTGCGTGATATTGAAGATTTGCTGCTTCTCTTGGTCCAAAAGAAACTCTCCAACTTAGAGCAATATGTCATCTTTGACTTGAATGTAGCATTGAGGATGTTCACAAGACGCATTGTTATTCTTAAGCGGGTAGAATACCTTCAACTGGGAGTCGAAACCTACCAAAAGAAGCATAATATCACCAAGCCTGAGACTTTCAGATCTGACATCTCCAAACTGACACCGTACACTGCATAAAAAAACCCTCAAGGTATCATATATCAAGATAAGTTCAAGAGAAACAGGTTGATGTGCTCGGATGAACTTTACAAGTTCTGTGACGGCACACTCACATTTGTTTGATGGGTTCTTCATGATATTGCTAACAACCTGAGGATGGATTACTTGCCAAAGAGAAGATGAAGTAACTTGGACAGAAAAAGGTCCCGCATCATGATCAAGGCGATCGATCAGCAGCTGTTTGAGAGGAGATTGATGAGGAATTTGGAAAAGTTCATTGGAGGGAGAGAATACGGAATTGACTTCAGACTGCTTGAACGGACGATATGACTTTGTCATATCTTGTCCTTCTCCATATCAGGTCAATTTCTCGCATATTATAAATTTGTGAATATGTACATATGTAGTGTAGGACAAGTATTAGGCATATATATAGTATTTGAGTGCAAAATTTTAAGAATTTCTTAGTAAATTCAAAAAAATTCAAATTAACGCACTCAAATACCATATAATACCCTCAAAAATTGAGGGGGAGCTATAAAATGTTCTAATAATCGGCTTGATAATAATTGGATAATTTTTCCCTGAAACCATGAATATTTGAATCAATTGATATCCAAAATATTAAGAGATTTGACATTTTTTATAAGGGGAGAAAATGTGATTAAAATATATAGCTAAAGACATGAATTTTAAGATCTCTAGTGTACATTATCCCATATATGTGCTAAACTCTTTTGATTAATCGATGCACATATGAAGGGGGAGCAAATGGTTACGTGTTGGCTGAAATGTGGAAGTACCAAAGACCGACCATTTAAATTACTGTATTGGAGTTATAAGGTGGTTAAGTTTAGGTATTCATTCCCATGATCCAGCCAGAACCGGAGGGATCTACCATGGGATATTCCACTAGATAGTGTAGAAGTCCTTAGGTATGAAAAAAGGAGTAAAGTGAGATTAAGGGAAAAGTACCGACTGAGATGGAGCTAGTACTGGAACAAACCCAATAAGGTACTAGTTATGAAGTCTCAATAAGAACTGAAGGGGTTGAAGAATTAAAAAGAAAAGTTAAGATAAAGGGTGAAAAAAAGGATCCCTCCTTATACTTAGGCAAAAACCGGGTCAATACATCTGTTGTCAAGAATCACAAAGATGATTGCTGACATTGAAGACTGACATCATGAACCTAGTGATGCAATGTACAACCCTCCCTAGCCACTTAGAATCTCTCAAAATATTTCTATTTCATTTCTCAATGAGATTACACGCATTTCTATCAACTTTCTCACTCTGCGTTAGTTGGTATTGAAAAGGTGGCAGTCTGCTCCAGCCTCGATCACTAAAACCAAAGTGCACTATTGAGTCTAGAGCCAAAAGAGATCATCCATAAATCCCATTAGGACACTTATCTAAGATATGATTGCTAATTCACACAATGTGAAAAACAAGAAATATATGTCAAGAGTCCTACGCATCATCCTTGAGATTTTGCCAGAACATCAGAGTGACACTTAAGTTGTCACAATGAAGATGGAAATCCTGCTTAAGCCAACATCAAACAAGATCTTGGTAGGTGACTTGTGAGATCCTACATGGTTCGAACTTGTGATATTAGATATCGATTCGGTCCAGCTTATGAATTGACGAATGAATTTTAAAAGGGATAAAACTGTTGGTGTGTCATAAAAACCGTTTGCATCTTGACACACCGACTGATTTTCTAAATCAATTTTCAATCTTATGTCCATAGGAAGCCTCACAAGGGTATCTGGACATAGGAAAGCTGAACATGAATTGACGTCTTGATCAGGAAGATAGTAACTTACCAGTTCACTCTTACTGTGTTGTATGCTTTAAGACACTCCAGTAATGAGAACGGCTAGTGCAGTTGCGAAACCCTGTCAAGGAGATTCTTCAGAACTCTACCTGATCACAGGCAGCATTTATACTGGTTAACGGGGAACCGTGGTTATTACAACCATATTTGACGAAGTGACAAAGCCACTCTCGTCCATACTTGTTGATTATCACTAACCCTTTCATGCAGGTAATCCTGATGGTCGCTGCTATTAGATTAAGACGAGTCAAGATTTAAAGCCACATGCTCATACTTAACCGACAAAAGTAAAGACATGTTTTAAGACTTTTGCTACTCTAATACCGTACGTCTTTCTTGAAGCGACGAAGTATTAAGTTGATACCGCATGTCCTCCATAAAGTGACAAAGTGTTAAGGTTAAAGAATATCAAGAAAGAAGGTTACACACGCTTTCAACATCAAGAACAGTATGAGCATGTCGGTAAAGAAGTCACAAGTTCACAAGAAGATAAAAGATCATAATACGATGATAAGAGATTATGCTTGGCTGATGATCTCAAAGAAGCTCAAGTTCACATACAAGTCAAGCTATATGGAACAAGCTCAAGCCTAAAGTCCAAGATTACTACGTCATGTTCACAAGATGACATAAAGAAAAACAAGTCTGCGAGCACAAGACTGAAGACAAAGCATAGTATACTAGGTTTAAGTTTTTGTAAAATGGAGTGACCTCCCTTAGGGGGAGATTGTTAGGAAAACGAAAAGTGTCGGTCACCTCCATTATATCATTAGATAGCTCGTATAGCAATATTTGGAAACTAAATAGTCTAGTAAGGTCCAAAGCCCATTATGAACCCACTAAGGGTCCATATAGCCGGCTACTCTAGGATATAAATATCTCTCTCCATACCTTGGAGAGGGTTAGTTGTTCACTTCTCATTTTACTAATCTAATATATTTTTTTCTTTTCTCTCGCTAGAAGTGTTCATCCCTCCCTTTCTCTCTCTAGTTCTTCATTCATTTGTGTGTGAGATTAGATAATCTAGTATTCTTCAATACTAATGTTATATACGACATTGCAAAAGTTGCAAAAGCTCCAGATTTACGCTGCTCATCATCCCATAGATTTAAGCATGGTGTTTATTCCAAACAATGGTTGTTTGGAAAAATCTTTTGCAGGTATCATTTCTGAAGAAACAATATTAAAACAAAAAGAGTCACCCTGGTATCTACATCAAATGCAAAAACAAAACAAAAGGTTTGATTACTTTGAATTACTTGGTAAACTAGGATTTATTGATAAAACAAAACCAACTACACCCTACGCAAACCATTTTCAAATTTCTTGTTCATAATAATAGGCAATTGGTGATCGATGACAAAAAAACCCGGTGTATGTCAATGGTGGAACAATGAACATCACCATTCCAAGAATGAAACTAGAAGAGATGAAACAATATCTGTCTTATATTCTTGGTAAAAAGATTAATGCTCTTTATTATAAAGTACAACACAATGGCTTTTCAATCACCGTCAAACTTAGAAACAACTACGATATGCATGTGATGTTTGATATATCTTCAGCACAAGGCAAATTAGAAATTTACATTGACCATGTCGGTGTAAATTTTATTATAGCAAAATATATATACCCAAATGCCACCTTGGCAGAAATGATGAATCATGCCATAACTGACTATACAAGTGACAATGAAGAGGAAAGAAGGGAGGTAACACAAAATGATTACACTTTCGATCAAATGGTTGAATGGGCGGAACAAGAACACTTTGAAGACGAGGAAACTAAAGAAGTTCAACGTCATAAAGAAATATGGAAGAATCGTATGTACAAGTAATGATTATGCCTGATGTATCACATATGGTTTAAGAATGTTTTTTCGTATGGTTCTCAATAGTTCTAGTAGTTTATATTTTTTTAAATAAACCACATTTCAAACATTATAATTCAATATTGAATTACTGACATTAATAAGACAACTTAATGACAATGTCATTTATCACTTAAAAATTTAAGCGATTTAGGACATGATTTGACAAGTCATTTGGCTTTTTCAGACATTTATATGACAAAGACAAGACAACAACCACCTATAATCTGTTCACTATATCTACTATATTAGCATTGACAATCCACCCTACTTTCACACACACAACTTCTTGAATCATCAAAACCTATGGCTTATTTTGCAAATTCAATACGTCAAACACTTCTTAGAAGACTAGAAAGCGAACTAGAAGATGAGGTCACACTTGCAAATCAGTTTTCGTGCGAATTAACTCGTGTTGTAGAGGAAATACGTATCCATGAAATACATATGACGATGTTGCATGCTATGCCAATAATGAGCCTTAATAGCTACGGTTCACATGCTTTGCTAATGACCCATGAAGCGAATATACGTACCGCACATAACTTGAGGACAAGAAGAGACGAATTGTTGAGAATCATTGTTGAGAAGCAAAAATTCATTAACAATTACAAGGCAATATAGAATCTACAAACATGTAGCTTCAAACAATTCTATGCCAACCATGTTTGTAGTTAGGGCTGCAAACGAGCCAATCTTTTAGCAAGCAACTCAAGCTCGAGTTCAAGCTCGACTCAATCAAGCTGAGCTTTTATCAAGCTCAAGCCCAATAAACTAGCTCGAAACATATAGTTAGCCGAGCTTGAGCTTTTGATAGCTCGGCTCGAGGGCTCATCGAGCTTTTCGAGCCTTAGTATAAATATATTTTCATATTATTTTTATATAAGTAAATAAGAGCGGATTTGAATATTAACCTAATTGTAATGACTAACTCTATAAAAGATTAAATATTATATCTAGAAGTACCCTATAAACCATAATTTGCATCCTACTATTTTATGATTATGTCTTTCATAAGTGATTTGTTCTTATTTTGTGTGGTAATAAAATGATATAGTCATTTTATGTAAAAGTCATTTGTGTTAGTTTTCATTATATGTTAAAGTCATGCTATGTAAATGTCATTTGTGATAGCTTTTGTGGTGGTGTGTAAGCATTAGTGATGTATTTGTTTCATATATATAATTTCGAGCTTTTCAAGCTAAGCTCGAGCTTTGCTCTAATCCTACTCGAGCAGAGCTCAAGCCTTAATGGTTAAAGCTTGACAAGCAATCGAGCCGAGTTCGAGCTAACATTTGGTTTTTCAAGCCGAGCTCGAGCCTTGTTGAGCTCGGGCTCGGCTCGGCTTGATTACACCCCTATTTGTAGTTGTTTGTCGTATTTTTTATGTTTTCATTTCACATGAATAAGGTTGGCCGTCTACTATATTCCATGTGTTGTTTTCTTATTTGTATTGCTTTGAACGAATAATGTTAATCTACTTTTACAGATTCTTATTTGGTCACCAAGCGCCAACCATTTATTTATTTTTTCTTATTTTTTCACACAAACTAATTTTATATAATTAAAATAAAAATACATTACGAAAATTAAAATACCATACGAATTTTACTTGATATATGACATGATTTGACAATTCATTTGCTTTTTACTGCAGGGGATAAGACTACTCAATGACAATTTCATTTATCGCTTAAATATTTAAGCGATCTATGACATGATTTGACAAGTCATTTTCTTTTTACTGCAGGGGATAAGACTAATCAATGACAGTGTTGTTTATCGCTTAAAATTTAACATAATATATGATATGATGTGACAATTCAGATGCTTTTTCAGACATTGAATGACTAATGACTGCAAATGTTGTAAAATTATAGCTTATATATACAGACATAACTTGGGGACTCTTAGTCTCAAACTAATTTATCAATGACAAAAATTGTTAATTGTATTTTCTCATTTTTTACCATGGCTACTAACCCAAATGACATTAGATTAACTGTCCTTGTAGCACTTCAAGAAGCTCATGATGAAGAGGCTTGTTTGGAGGAACAAATCTTAAGCTTGATGCATCGCTTTGCTAATAGATTTACCAACCGTAGGCCCGAAATTAACAGGCTTATGACATTACCACATCACCCACTTATCGAGTATGGTCGCTATGCCCTAGGGTGCATGACAGGGGCGAACATGAAAATGGCTACATACTTGAAAATGGTCAGGGATGAGTTGTTGAGGAGCATGGAAGAAAAGCATCAATTGATCAAGAACTACAAAGAAATGTAAAAGCTTTATTGCTTAACACCAATTTGCTAACCATGTATGTCGTTGTTTGTTGTCGTTTTTATGTTTTCAAATCGTCAAAATAAGGTTGGCCATGTACTTGTACATGTGGTGTTTCTTATGTTGTAATGATTCACATTGATAATGTTAGTTTTATGTTTTTAATTAGAAATTTCCAAATTATAAAAATTGAATTCATATAAATTTAGCAAACAAAAAAAATTAAAAAAAACACACAAGTACCACACTTTGAAATATTGTATCGTATTCATATTAACTTTATTTCCAACAATTTTTTGTTCATTGCATAGTGCTCATCAAAGAGAACACAAATCACGTAAAAAAAACAATTATGTAAAACCTATACATGTACTAAAACGTTGACAAACAGTGCACATATTCACTTTCAATTTTTTTTTAAAATAACAAAACCCTAATCACTAAATAAAAACCCTAACCCATTAATATATACCCAAAAAAAAACTTTCAACGTCAAAATTTAAATAAACTCGGCACAATATTCTATGGCACTGACAATTTTTTATTAATAAAACCTTATATCGCCCAAAATTTAGGGTAATATATGACAGTGGGCCCAATGTCTTTTATCACTTAGTTGTAGTGTTGTTCCGAGGCAGGTTGTTTGTTGACACGTGCATATCGCCCAGAAAACGCCATTCCTCTCAAGATTTCGGGTGATATCTTAGCCATTTTGGATAATGGACAAAAGTTGGTCTTTTGCTTAAAATAGAGCCTCATATTAGTCCTCTGCTATAATTTTTGCTTTCCTAACGAGTATTGTTGGTGTTACCTATTAAGCATAATAGATTAAATAGATGGGCTATGAATAGTTGTAAACCATAATATAATAAAATTCTATACACCATGTAAAAACTACTATAGACAACAAGCATGATAGTCCGTGCGTTGCGATGGTGCTTATTTTTTTGCGAATCTATTACATAAGAAGTGAAGCTTCATTCGAAATTTTTGCCTTTTTTTTGGGTTAGCTTTATGTTGCATAAATTTGATACGAAAAGCCACTCGTTTTACTTAAAGTTGTAAAATACTTAAACTGTTAAATAGAGAATTACTATCATTTTTTTCCATTCAGTTTACTATTTTTCTCGAATGTATATTTTTTCATATGCATTTTTCAGATTTGTATAATACTTGAACTGTTGAATAGAGAATTATTATCATTTTTTCCATTCAGTTTACCATTTTTCTCGAATGTATATTTTTTCATATGCATTTTTCATATTTGTATAATACTTGAACAGTTGAATAGAGAATTACTATCAATTTTTTCCATTTAGTTTACCATTTTTCTCGAATGTATGTTTTTTCATATGCATTTTTCAGACTATATATAAATGTAATTTTATATGTTTGTAGAACTGAAATCTATTGCTACACGTGTTGCGGTGAGCTTATTTATCTTTGGTTGTCGAATATATATTTTGGTAGTAGTTTCGGCCCGCGCGTTGCGGTGGAGCTATTTTTGTTTCTTTTTTGAAGATGCATTATCGTAATTGTATAGCCAGTAATTTTTTGTAAGAAGTAAACTTTCATAGATTCGTCCACCATTAGCCTTTAGACTACCTACACTTCTACATATTCAGCTTTCATTAAACTTTAAGGTAGTTTTTAATGTTAATAGATAGGTTAAGGGCGTGTTTTGAAAACATATTTTTTAAATGTATATTAATCGTCGACATTTTTTACAAACACGTACGCATCTCAAAAGCATCAATATTGGGCTCGTTTTGTTCGTAATTCAGAGACGTGGTCGTCGGTATATTTTTTATCAAAGAAGTTGACGGATATCTGTTAGATATTTGTGAAAGAGAGTTTGTTATATAAAATAGTCGTAAACATGAAAAAGTATAGGGTTATTTATATAACTTAAATTTCATAGAATATCACGTCTTTGACCCCTGGTGTTTATTTTAAAGTTATTAGTTAGTTTAGGGGTATGTTTTGAAAGTTTTTTTTTTCAAAAATATATAGTAAAGGTCTAACATTTTTTATAAAATTGTACGTATGTCAAAAGTATTTCAATATTGAGCTCGTTTTGTTCGCAATTCAAAGATCTTTTCAGCCATATATATTTTGTATGAATGAATCGGTAGATATGTGTTATACATTTGATAAATAAAGTTTGTTATATAAAAAAGTCATAAATAGTTACAAGTGCAAGGTAGTTTTGTAACTTGTTGCATAGTTTGAGGGTATGTTTTGTAAGATTTTTTTTATTTAATGAATTTGGGCTTTTGGGCCAAATTTTAGGCCAAAATTTTTCCACGTCGAAAATGACATCGTATTGTGCGAGTAATGATTATATTAGTAATAGTAATATATAAGGGAAAATAAGAAACTAAAATCTAATATTTCTCTTTAATCAATATGAGAAGTTGAGAACTCTATTTCAAATTCTAGACTTTTGATTAGCCAATTGTAAAGTCAAAATTGCAATTTTCTGCTTAATTTTACATACAGTTCAAAAATTAAATAAAATACATGTATCAAAACTGTAAGGTGGCGTTTGGTTCGTGAATTTGAAATTCTAAAATTCTAAATTATAGAAAATTTTAACTTTTGAGAATTTAAAATTTCGGAATTTAAAATACTTTTGCATGTTTGGTTGATAGAAATTCATAATATTTCCAAACTGTCATTATATTTATTATTGCAATTTTTTAGGGAGTGACGGATAGGGGTGTCAAAAAGCATGACAGGCCCTGGACCCGATTAGGCTTATTCCGGTCGGGTTACTCAGGTCAAAAAATTTATTCAGGTTATTCGGGTCAGCCTAAGTAAACCAAATACTAAATAGGGTCGGGTATCGGGTTGAAAATTTTTGGTAACTCGGGTTCGGGTCGACCCGATTGACTAGAATAAATAGTTTTTTTTAATTTAATATAAATTTTATAAGTTTTCTATTTAAACGAGTACAAAAAAGCAATTTTATTACATTTTACTCATATTCGGGTTGACCCGACCCGAGTTGATACAAACCCGACTAACCCGAATCAAATAGGTCGGGTTCGGGTACGAAGTTTTTAACCTTGATTCGACTTTGACCCGACCCAAATTAAAGTGAACCCAACAAACTCAATCGGACTAATACCCCTAGTGATGGATTTCCTTTGATTTAAAATAAACCACAAAACAAGAAAAATTACAACAAAAACAACAAAAAAAGTTTATAAAAAATGTTTTCAAGTAAATTAAAATTTTTCACTTTTTGAAAGCATTTTAATTCTCCTCATTTTGGCAATTCATGAAATTTTAATTTCCTTCGTTTAAGATACCAAACACAAGATTTGGAGTTTAAAATGCAAATACCATGAAAATCCCCAAATACCCCAACCAAGTTTGCAAAGAAAAAAATAAAACAAAAGAAGATATTTTTTAAAATTTAGTGGTTAGGTTTAAAATATTAATTAGTTATAAAAAGTAAGTGTAAATTGCCTATAAAAAACTTATAAAAGATAAGGATAAGTAAGTATATAAATTTAAAGGGTTAAGTTTAAAATAACGTTATGTATGAAAGGCATGCGTGTGTAAGACAAAATCTATTGGGAAGTGTTCATATCATAGTATATAATTATATGACCGGAGACACGTGAGCTTATATGGTCACACACGTATACTCCAAGGTACTGCCATTTATAATGTAATTAATATATTTATAGTAACTATATTAAGTATATTATTAATTATTTCACGAATTGGTTAACAGCCATTAATTAATCCGTTAGAATCATTATTTAACTTAAGGGTAATTAATTAATGAGTAATTGATGTGTCGTTGTGTGGTTGTAATTTATGTTTCAAGTTTTAAATTTATATTTTTCCGACTTTACCAAAAACAACACTTTAACGGGCAGTGTACTCGGTCAGATGGGAGTTTCGTGGTAAGTAGGGTGTCGATCACTAAGAGTGAGTACCAATCTTTCAATTTATTAATATTTTGATTATCTAGACTAAGTTAATTCTATTTTATGTTAAACTTATGCTAAACCTATGTTACTCCTAATTCTAACGGATAAGGAGGTTTTTCAGCCTGAGAGACTGACACGAGTTTTGTGGTGACTAAGATCAACTTAAGACACAATAATACACGCAAGTAAATTAACAAAAGATAAAAGAGTAGTCTAGCCAAATATAAGAAAACTGTATTAGTCATGATTAATCCAATTAGAACGTTGGTTTGTTTATTTAGTGCAATGATTACTTATCTCGAGGCAGCATATCATTCTTAAGACTTAGGCGTCACTTCTTCCTAAAACCTAGTGTGAGGTTTCATGATTCACGATCTCGGGAGGTCGGGGAAGCTCAAAATAATAATAAGCCATAATGATGAGGAGAGAGCTTTTTCTATTTTTCAAAGTTTTATTAAAATGGAAAATAAAAGGAAAATACAAATGTGAGCTTCACCCTCTAATGTTGATTAGAGGGGAGTATTTATAGGTAAAACACACGAACACTTTAGACTAATTACACTTTTAGTCCTTGTGTTTTAACTTAAACATAAACTAGAGTAATTTCCATATAGACACCATATTTTTGATCCCTAGACATCTTCCCTAATATGTGCCATATGGAATACTTACAATGTATCCTACAAGTACAAATAGCTATAGATATCTGCAGTATTATGCTTTGTCTTCAACTTGTTACTTTAGCTTAAATTCATTCCTTTACTGTAAGAATACAATGTAAATCCGTATAAACAGAAGTTGACATCCCCTCCCCCCCCAGTTCATACCGCATGTCTTTAAGCAGTTCAACTGATTCCCCTCAAACAGACAGCCATTTGAAGCAAATATGACACTTTGATGTAGTTGATAAACTTCTAATTTCAATAGCGGTTCAAGCTCGTAGCGGATTTGTAGAAGAAAAGTAACCACACTTAGCAGCAAAACTGACTTCTTCCGATCTGCTGATTAGTAGCAATCCACTCACGGGGAACATGCACATACTATACACAAACAACTCATAGAAGTAAGAACTCTAATTCATTAAGTCCCGGCATGTAGTATTACACTAAATCAATTAAGTCCCGGATGTACACATTTCTTCCCCTGGTTGTTGCATCTATCGACCACTCTTCCCCCTGATTATATCCAATGACCATCGAAATAATCATAATTCGGTTACGCCCGAATTTCGATAGAGACAGTCATGTGTGAATCGTTCTCCTCAACTTATTTAATTCAACCTCGTATTTTGGGGGGGGGGGGGGGGGGGGGGGAGTGGGGGGGGGGGGGGGGGGGGGGGGGGGGGGGGGGGGTGTTTTTTTTCCTGTCGGCTTTTCTTTGTAATGATTACCTTGATGGAGAAAATTGCAGTATACCCAAACTTGATGCTGAAGTAGAATACCCAACTTGTGACTTATTCTTAGTGCTATCCACGTGACTCCAACTATACGAATACGACGACGTAATTCCTTGAAGTATAATAACCAATCTCTGAAAAATTCTCAACATGTAGACACTGAGCACTACAACGTAACTCCTTTAAGTGATAGCAAATGTGCGCATTGAGCACCAACTTCTGCGTTTATAGATCACACATTGCTAGATTTGTTAAGTCTTCATCAACAACCGGTTATAAGCTCGAACAAGTTATCATTAAAAGTCATCATCCAACCAACCCCGACTTTTAAGATATGATAAGTACACGCACCCGTGAAATTCTACTTCAACTTCAAATAAATGATAATGAATCATCCCCGTAATCAATTTTTGCGATTAAATTCCAAGGCTAGCATTTTGAACGGTTTTCGTGAATCTTTTATTCGGATCGTTTTAAGAAATAAGTGATGTTTTTGTTTCTGAGAAATAATTGCTTTCAAAATTCGGCCTTATTCCATAACAATTAAATGCACTAATGCACTAATACAGCCCAATTCCATACAGTCCATTTTTTTTATATCAGTCTAAATATCCAATTTTGGTATAACCAACCTTCAGCCCATGATCAGCCCATACCATTTTCGGATTAGCCTAATAACAATACCCTTCGAATACTTGGATCTAGACCCAAGTTATATCAGAACCGACCTCAAATCAATAGGATTATATATCACATTTTGTTTCATAGTGGCCATAACCTAAACCTAAATATGTTTCCTTATTACCTCCGCCTCTCTCTCTATGATAACACATCTCAGTTCACCAACTCTTATCTCATAAAAAACATCAATAGTCACGTGTCACCTCTACCTTATCTCTTCATTTGTTTCCATTCAAGTCTCAATCCAATAACCATCATAGTTTATCCTCATCGAACTAGAAACCCACAATGAAACAAGACCCTTTTGTATCAGTAAAGCCCATAAAGAACACAAGGTTTTGCTTCAAGATCTTTGATTCAGGTCTCGGTAGGTTTTTTTAACTCTTATCTTTGCATTTTTGAATGAAACAAATGAAAAGAATATAACACAAATTGTTATAGTTCTTTCTTTTACTTTCGGATAGTGAAACAGAGGTAATGTCTCATAAAGATCAATGATGAACGTTCACCCGTGTTCTTGATCTTTTAAGGTCACACCATTGTTGGTTTACACGCCAAAGAATGAACTGAGATCATTGTTCGTTATCGAGTCTTGGTTCGAGTCTGTTTTGTGTTGAGGAGGATGAAATTAGGATAGTTTGGATTTATGATTTGGATTTGTTGTGGTGTTGGCTTAGAGTTTGGTACTGTTATTGCGTCTCTTCAGTGTTTTCATTTTTGACTTTCTACTATTTTCTCTTCTTGTCATGTTATCGATCTGTTGTAACTCGGTTTGAGTGTAACCGGGTTGACTCACTGAGTTGACTCGGTTACCGAAATTAATTTTGATATAACTCAGTGTAAAAGTAATTTCGATGTCGAAAATTGTACTTTCGATAAACTCGTTGAGCTTGTTGTAATCGTTGGTACAGATCTGTTGTATTCTCCTTTTTTTTCTCATTTCATTCTCGACAAAAAATAGGTACCGAGTTTAGTCCATTCAACATAATACCCGAGTTTGACTATAAGCTTCCGAGTTTGACCAGTTCGACCAGATCTAACAACTTTTGACCAGTCAACTGTCGAGTTTGACTACCAAAAATTATCATACCATCGAAAATGTTACAGATCCAAAATTAGTACGTAATTGATACCAAAATACGATAAAACCATAATCTGGCCATCACGATTGCATAAAACGCAACCGTAATGTTTAACAAATAAGCACTAATTAAGCAGTTTTAGACCAGATCTGATTATTAAACCAAATAAGCATAAAAACGAATTTCGCAACAGATTAAGCATAAAAATAAGCGGCTGAATATGCTGATCCGCTGAAAAACCACGTCTGATTGAAATAAGCTCAACATAAGCTGCTGGACCGAATCAAGACTGAAAATAAGCTGTAAAACATCACGAACAGCCTGTGCAGCTCTGATACCACTTGTGAGGTTTCATGATTCATTATCTCGGGAGGTCGAGGAAGCTCAAAATAATAACAAGCCATAATGATGAGGAGGGAGCTTTTTCTAATTTTCAAAGTTTTATTAAAATGGAAAATGAAAGGAAAATACAAATGTGAGCTTCACCCTCTAATGTTGATTAGAGGGGAGTATTTATAGGTAAAACACAAGGACACTTTGGACTAATTACACTTTTAGTCTTTGTGTTTTAACTTAAACATAAACTAGAGTAATTTCCATATAGACACCATATTTTTAATCCTAACACCTAGATACAAAGAATATTGTCACAATTAAACGCATCCACATAAAGCATCCTTATCTGATAATTATAATCTATCTTAGGGGTTAAAACAGACTTTACCCACTTACTGCTTAAAGGCAATTCATACACTAGCAGTCTACTGGTCAAGTCTTTACCAATTAATTGAGAACATACTCGTTGATCCCAAAGGTCACCTGCCGGTCCAACTAAGCTCGCAATCTAAAGGCAAAGATAGGTCATTATTCATGATCCTATTAGTCTAGATGTATAAATTACTATATGAAGAGCCATCTTGACATCTAGATTACTTGGTCCGTATCACTAGATCCAGTTGAATGATAGGTCGCATACAAAAGCACGTAAACAAGTATAAACTGATAAATATAAACAAGCAATCAATGATAAAGTAAGCAATCGATATAAACAAAACCAAACATTTAAATCTTTATAGTAATGGCTAATACCCGAAGGTATTAGCCTTCAAACATCATAATCAATACAAGAGTAATAATTTAGCCAACGTAAACTAACCGAGTTAACGAATTATACCAAAAACTGAGCGATTAAAAGAGTATAGGAGATTACAAGTTGTTTCCTATGGAATTAATTACTATGCTCTACCTCTTCTTCTCTTCTTCTCTTCAGAAAATCAAATTTTATGGTTAAGGTAATGGAAATGTGATTTAACACACTGAAAACCCATTTTTATGTTTTCTATTTATAAGGTCTAGAATTTGGTCGATACGGCGTATTGATTGAGGTCAATACGGCGTATCGAGGGTTTCTTGGAGTAGGAACCACGTTCGATATTTTCTAGAATATTTTATTACTATATCTTGAATACGGCGTATAGACTTCTTCTGGATACGACGTATTGAATCTTGTTCCTTCGTGGTCTTTAGTGAAGTGCAGGCACAGATACGCCGTATCTTCCTTGATGGATACGGCATATAGGATGTCAGAATTAGTTTCTTCATATTTCTTTGTTTAAGCTCCAAAATGCGTGCCTTTTTGCTAATCTTCACCAAGTACTCCATAATAATTGCAATTCTCAAATACAAACAATTAAAGAACAATTCTTTGCAATAATTATACAAAATGGGTTATTTACATGGGATAAATGATGCTATAAAAGTAACGTTATTTGATGTCATCAAATATCCCCCCCACTTGAACCTTACTTGTCCTCAAGTAGCCTTTAGGAGTTTATAAAAATGTATCCCTAAGGATTTTTTTCGTTTAAGCATTTATTTGATCAATTACAAGTACACAACCAAACACCTCACGAAATAGGTAGATGAAAACACTCAAATTACTCAACTAATCTATGTGGTAACATGTAACTAATTCACTCAATTGCTCGATCGTGATGAGTATTCTATCATAAGCTTGGCAAGGATACACATCTCCACCACTAGAGCTAAGGAGTAACAAGTTTATAAAGGTAAAATGGGTTTTTATTATAAGGCTTATGGTTGATCATTCTAACAATCTTTTACCAAAAGTACCACACCAACAAGGCAGCTGAATCACACATACATAGCCCTAACGACAGAATAGACATGTGTGTTCTATCACATCCTCATTTGAGTTTAACCAAGGGTTAGGATGAAGAACGATATAGGGTATGGATCTTCTAACTTTAAACAAAAGTAATAAACCAACAAGGCAGCTAAATCACGCATACATGGCCATAACGACGGAATAGACATGCATGACTCGATCACATCCTCGTTCGAGTAAAACCTAAGGTTAATGATTAGGAAAGGGAAATAAATTGTTGTTAAATAAAAATTACGAAACAAATAGACCAAGTCCAAAACAAATAAGGCACAAGTAGCTAGACACTTTTCCCAACCGTTACCATAATAAAGACATAACTATATACACAAACGTCTTGATCATTGATAAAAAACAACAACCTAAGTTGGCATTCTTGTAACGGTCAACTTCCCAATCATCCCATACTTTACATACTTTTACAAGACAAGTGGCAATATCTACCACTTTATACAAAACTTTACATCGTTGACTTATAAGACGTATCAACGAATAATCGATCCTTCATATAATTCCTTTGGTTTAAGCTTTTGCGAAACGATTATCTTTATACTTTTCTCCTCTTTTTTTGTTGTGATTTTTCTAATTTTTTCATTTTTTTTCAATACAAAACTACGAATCTCGGTGTAATTTCACCATCTTCACGATCATAATAACTTCGGATAATTCCTTCGATAATTCTTCATTCTTCGGACGTACCGATAATTATGATGGTAGTAAAAATACATGAGTTTTGACTACTTCCCATTTGCAATGTGCAAATTTCTTCCTAACCGTACCAAAGATAAAAAATGACACAAGAATCGGGAAATACATACTTTACACTTTAAGAAACTAGCAACTGATAAATGGACTTAATCTAACAGGGTAGGCTAAGGTGTAAAGGTGTAACGAAACAAACAGTTGGTGTTATTTCTAAAGGATTGGCTCTACGGGTTTTTCTAGGTGTATCTTACTCTTAAAATGAGAGTAGACAAAGGGTTTATACGGGATTTAACTAACCAGTGTAGTTTGTTAATAAAACAACATGTATAGGCTTTTTGGTTGTAATCCTAGAAATTAACCAATTTAAACAAGTTACTCCATCTAAATCCATAGTACTCATTATTATGGTCTCGAATAGATATACCAGGCCAAGTTCTAAAGTCTACAACATCACCGGCACACTCATATTTTTATGGAATTTGGGTAAACATTTGGAAACGGATAAGGTTAAATTCTCACAATATCTAATAAGGGTTATTGTGTGCGGGTTATGTAACAAATAATTTTACAAAGGTATACTTAATTTTTTTTTAAATTTGAGCATAATTTAAGTATTTTAATGTGAAAAATAGGACAAGTATGCATTCTAATTCCCATCCCCCCACTTAAATTATACAACGTCCTCGTTGTATAGATAAAACATTAAAAACGGGAAATTAAAAGAATTAGAATGAGAAACTCCCCTGATATTTTACTCGGTAGATTCTCCATGTTGAGTTTATGAGCAAAATTGTGTGTTGTAAATGCTTCTGGATTCCAGCATGACTACAACACACACATAATTTCAAATGATCGATACTTCACCAACTTTGTCGATTTCTTTGCAGCGAGGTCCTGTGCAAAATATAGGAAAAACATGCAAAATCCTATCTTGGTACCTATAGTTAATTATAAATAAACTAAACAAACTGTACAGGAGGCTAATACGCCGTATCCGTAAACAGGAATATGCCGTATAGAGACCTGTAAAAAGTATCTAAATACGGGTCAGTTTTCCAAATCCACAGTATCATGTACATGAATACGTCGTATAGACAGAACTGACAATCATGTTTAAAGTGCATAGAAATAAAGGACTGATAACGTCCAGACATTCAATACGCCGTATAGTATGGAGCGGATATGTCGTATTGATGTCTGGAAAGATAAACTTGATAAAAATAAATAACAATCCTGGTTGTCTCTCGGAAAGCACTTTTGTTTCAACTAGTCTTTAAGTTAGACTTTTTCTTCAGCTTTCTTCATTCTTCCTTTGCCTTTGTCACGAGCCATCCCTCATCCATAATGCGAAAAAGTTCTCGATAAGCTTGACATGCATCGACGTTGGTTCTTGAGTGGTCGGAGTGCTGGCGTTCTTTAATGGCAACATACTCATCATCAGCATCGAATGAGTATTTCATCATCTCGAATCTTCTAATATTACAGATTTATAGATCATGATGTTCCTTCTTATTGTCTTGAGTATTACTGGCGTTGTTTGCTTCATAATTCCTACCAAAAATACGATTAATATCAAGATAAGGGTTATAATCCTTTTCAGTTTTGGCGTTCACATACGGTCCCTGGCCGTGATTTTCCCATCGAGTGAATGGGGCATTTTCATGAGCATTTACCTTCCACCAACATTCTTCCAGTTTTACTAATACATCATAATCTAGCTCGTGGAAGTTCTCAAAACTATTTTTCAACTATGCGCAGAATTTCATTACTCCGGGAGTTGCATCCCCCCATGATTCTTCAAATCTGGCCTTATGCATTAAAGCTTCTTCTTTCAGCTTCCCATCAGTCAATTCATCATACCATTTGTGATCCTGAAAATAAGTCATACATCCGACTCGAACCATCCTGGGTAGTTGTCCACCGTTACAGAACCCATCAATATCTAAGCTATACGTGGGCCATTTAGTCTTTCCATTCTTAAAACGATAGTTCTCATATATGATCACATAGTTGATATGGTACCCCGTTATCTGACCATGGTTCCTCAAGATCCCCCGTCATATTAATGTTCAACTCATACTCCTCGTAAGTCTTGATTCCTTTGATATTGAAAGTAAACAGATTCATTTTGATAGGGTGTCTCGAAGTCAAATAAGTTCCCTTCGATCTTAAAGATGTCAGCAATGTCATCGGGGTCATCATTTTCATCAGTTTCTATCTCTTCATTGTTATCAGAAAGTTGGTAGAATTTTTGTACGAACTTCTCTACCAAATCTTCTCAAGTAGTAATTGAGCCAATACAATCCTTTTTAAACCATTCACTTACGGCACCTGCGAGTAAGATAGGGAAGACGCTAAGCCTAAATCGATCTTGACTTAGCCCTTTTATTTTGAGTGGCCCAACTACTTCGAGAAAATTATCAATGTGTTTAAAGGCGTTTTCTCCAATTATCCCATTGAAAGTATTATCACGTATTTTCACCAAAAATGTTCCTTGTATTTCAAGAAAACTCTTCTCGACCATTCTTTCTTCATTATCATCAGAGATGAAGTTTTTTTTGGGTAACGAAAATATATTCATTTGGTTCCGCTATCAGGATTCCTTTCTTTATCAAACGGTTTCCTGAGAATAAGAACAAACAATCAGTAGGATGTACCCTTAGGGGAGAGAACACAGAAAATAGGAAATCAAATATGAAAAATTGTAACTGCTACTGTATCAGGTGAACGATATGCCATATTCAATAAGTCTAAATACGCCGTATTAATATTTTGAATGAATACGCTGTATTAGATAAGAAAGTTGGATACGTTGTATCCAATGGAAGTGGATACGCCGTATCAGGTTATCGACCAGAACAGTGTATTAGAAAACAATTAAACGCACGATCAACTAAACTAATAAACAATTAAACAAGCAAATATACAAGCAAATATACAGAGTTATACACTAATCTATATTATACTAATCCTAAGGGTTAGATTATTCAAATGTTAAAAACCAAAATATCAAATAAAAATCAAGATTAAATTTTTCACTCCCCGACAGCGACGCCAAAAACTTGATGTGTCGTTGTGTGGTTGTAATTTATGTTTCAAGTTTTAAATTTATATTTTACCGACTTTACCAAAAACAACACTTTAACGGGCAGTGTACCCGGTCAGATGGGAGTTTCGTGGTAAGTAGAGTGTCGATCACTAAGAGCGAGAAACAATATTTCAATTTATTAATATTTTGGTTATTTAGACTAAGTTAATTCTATTCTATGTTAAACCTATGCTAAACCTATGTTAATCCTAATTTTAAATATATCAACTGGTAAAATGACGTATAAGAAAATTACAACTTAAAGCATTCTTATTTGCTGATTATAATCTATCTTTGGGATTAAAGCAACGGTGATATTGTTAAACCCTCGCTCATAGAGACTTTACCCACTTACTGCTTAAAGGCAATTCATACACTAGTAGTTTACTAACCAAGTCTTTACCAATTAATTGAGAACGTACTCGTTGATCCCAAGGGTCACCTGCCGGTCTAACTAAGCTCGCAATCTAAAGGCAAAGATAGGTTATTATACGTGATCCTATTGGTCTAGATGTATAAATTTCTATATGGAGAGCCATCCTGGCATCTTGATTACTTGGTCCGTATCACTAGATCCAGTTGAATGATAGGTCGCATACAAAAGCACGTAAACAAGTATAAACTGGTAAACATAAACAAGCAATCAACGATAAATTAAGCAATCGATATAAAAAAACCAAACATTCAAATCTTCATAATAATGGCTAATACCCGAAGGTATTAGCCTTCAAACATCATAATCAATACAAGAGTAATAATTTAGCCAAGGTAAACTAACCGAGTTAACAAATGATACTAAAAACTGAACGATTACAAGAGTATAGGAGATTACAAAGTTGTTTTCTATGAAATTAATTACTATGCTCGACCTCTTCTGCTCTTCTTCTCTTTTGAGAATCGACTTTTATGGTTAAAGTATCGAAAATATGATTTAGCACACTGAAAACCCGTTTTTAGGCTTTCAATACGGCGTATCGGGGGTTTCTTGGAGTTGGGACCACGTTCGATATCTTCCAGAATATTTTATTACTATATCTTGAATACGGCGTATAGATCTTCTCTGGATACGACGTATTGATTATCATTCCTTCGTGGTCTTTAGTGAAGTGCAGGCACAGATACGCCGTATTTTCCTTGATGGATACGACTTATTGGATGTCAAAATTAGTTTCTTCATATTTCTTCATTTAAGCTCCAGAATGCGTGCCTTTTAGCTAATTTTCACCAAGTACTCCATAATTACTGCAATTCTCAAATACAAACGATTAAGTAACAATTCTTTGCGAGAATTATACAAAATGGGTTATTTACATGGGATAATTGATGCTATAAAAGTAACGTTATTTGATGTCATTTTTACTTTTAAATGTTATTTTTACTTTTATTATGCTGCATTTATTTGATTTATTTAACTGTATGTGCATTTTGCATATGGTGCTTCTACTAGAATGACATTTAAAAGTAAAAATGCAGCATAATTTGTGTTTACATCTTAATCCATTTTGACTTTTGTACACCCATGTTGACTAGTAAAAGTCAAAGTTATATAAAAACATAAAATGCTGTCTAAACTGAACCAGCCTTTGGATAGACCTAAAAGATCTAATGTAGTCAATCTAATAGCACATTCAAACAAACATTACACAAAAACGGCTAATCATACTCTTGCAAAAGACAGAATGAACTCATAAATGTTATGTTCAGCTTCTAATTGCTGAAGGAGCTCATCATCGTCATCATTATGGTTATCATCAAGTTGATTAGATCCATAATCAAAGATATCATGGAGAGTCTTTGATATTAGGTTGTATTGTACAACCTTTCCAAACAAGTTGATCACCAATAAAGAATCCTCTTCCCTTTTTCCCAAAACAATAAGCCAAACAGTGGACCGAATCGACCATCCTTCGGGAAGTAGAGTCATAAAGTTATCAGTATCAACACGGTACCTAACCGACTAAACAGAACACCCTTTCATCATCTTGTAGATAGTAAACTCACTATAGCCAATATCATCTCTACAAATAAGAAGCAAACACCTACACAACTCAAACAATTTCCCTTCCAGATGCAACAAGTAAGGTATTTGCATGAGTATTAACATTGGATCCATATAGCCATAAGACTCGAGGAGGTTAATTCCCCGTTGAGGGATTTGTATGGTTGTTATAATTGGATGTTCATGGTCTTCATATCTAATTTGAATTGTGTAAGCTTCCTATTCTCAGTTTCTAGCCAATGTAAGGCATCATTCCAATAGATTGCACTATCAAAATGATCAAAACTGAAGTAGTTAAAATGGTCCTTGCATAGGCTCCAATTGCTTGTCTCTGAAGAATAAATTTGTATATCAATGTCACAAGATGTGCGTCCATCATCCACTAATTTGTAGTGCGGTGATTTTGTAGGATTAAAGGCCATGATCAATCCAGCACTTCTATAATAAGGTGAATTATCAAAAGAGCAATTTGGATGCGGAAGCCTTTTAAACTAATTAGTGGATGGATTATATACGTAATAAAAAACAAGCCTCCCCGAACCACTACACAGAAGCAACCCATTGCAAGACTACAAGATCTTAACATTTCCAGCTTCCTTAGTAGACCAAGAGTGAAGGAGTTATCCATGGCGGATTTTTTTGACCGAAGTCTGGAATCTAATGACATAAAATCACATTTAAACAAAGATCTAATGTGATTAACAAAAAGACCAACAGAAAGATCAACTTTAGTGATTTAGCTGCGGTTACGGGTGAAATCAAGGGATGTAAGAATTCTTAGCCATTGTTTTGATACGGTTGTAAATTTTTTCCCAAAATTTCTTGTACAACTAGTATTACTAAGCCTATAGGTACCTTAAAAATGCAAACTTTATGGTTTTTAAGCCAAAAATTTTAAAATCAAGAATTGTACTTTCTAAGACTTTTCGAACACAAATTTGAACAAAAATAATGTTTTTCTTGATTCTAAGCTTGTACACCTATATCCTAAAGATACTAGATCAGATTTACCAAGGTAAATGATCCTTTAGTGTACACAAAAGCTTCGAACACAAGGGAAAACGTATGAAAAAGTTATGGTTTTGAGAACAAAACAAACACGAACACAAAACTAAATCAAAATCACTCTAGAACGAACCACACACAAACACTATAGATCCCAAGATGAAACCATGGCGAATGATACCAATTGTAGGTTCCAAGTTTCACACAAATGATGAACTAGAGAGAGAAAGTAGAGAGAGAAAGTAAAACAAAAAGAAAAGATTAGATTAGAATGAAAAATAAACCAACCAACACCCTTTACATAGCATGGAAAGGGTTTATATATCCTAAGTAATGGTGTGTGGGCTTGGGGCTCATGGGCTTTCCATGGGCCTTGGGCTAACAAGCCTACTTAAGTTCCGAAAATAACTAAACGAGTTATCTAATGATATCTATAGAAGTGACCTACACTTTCGTGTTCCTAACATAAACTATCACCCATGGTCCCTATCATCATGAAAAGACAACATAAATGCTAAAAATTGCAGGAATTTTTTTTTGCATAATATAAGTTTCGTCCCTAAAACAAAAAAGGGTCAACAGATAGAAAGTTTCCGATTTAGTCAAGTTATCAACATTTAATGTTAACTCCACGTCTCGTCCCTAAAACCTAACAAGGTTCTATAAGAATTGCATTAATTATGAATGTTATTACACGCTTAGCAGTTGGATTATGATAACATTAAAAACATAAAAAATACAACATAGCAGTTGACTTCCATACATTGGCCAATACACCATAGCAAAGCATTCAGGTGGTTCACCTAGTCAATGACTTGAAGGTTGGGAATCTTGTTCCATGAGTAGCAGGTGGGTCAGTCTCGTCTTCACTACTGTCGGTACGTTGCGGAGACATACAATCATCAATGACCTTAGGTACAGTTATAGTTCCAGTTGCAACTGAACCACCAGCTAAACCAGCTGTAGTTGTGCTTCGAACTCCTAGGCCTATTAAATAATCACCCCTAACAGGTATAGTTGTGTTTCCTCTTCCCAAGCATTAGCCCACTACTAAACCCGTTGTACCAATTGCAGCCAGACCTCTATTAGTTGTTGTGTGACCCATTCTAGAACGGTGCATTTGACAGTGAACCCACATGGATTCTCTATCAGGTTTAGGCCTTGTATCAAATGACATTCCATGGCTGGGTTGTGCTTCGAACCAACATTCGATGCATATTGTTTTAGTACCATCTTCTTGTACCTCAACAAATGCATAACCATTATCTTGAGCCATTGTGAATGTAGTTTGATGTGATAAACAAAGGAAGAGTATTGGAGTGTTATATATTGCGGTAAAAGAGAGTGTTTAATGTGATAAAGAAAGTTGTTGGTCAACAAAAAGTAGTTGGGAGCAATAACAACATAAATGGTGAAAATTGAAGGAAAATACTATGCAAAATTCTTCCTTATTCATCCGTATAATCCTTTTAGTTGGCCATAGGAGGTTAGTATGCATTGTGTTTTGACCACTAAATGGTAGACCTTATTCACACACCTAAACAAGAGTTATGAACATGGTGAAATCAAAACACAAACAAGATAGATAAACACTAGCATATATTAACGGCTTAAATGTATGTACAAAAAAGACAACCTAAATACCATCATCTCAATCTAAATAAAACCACAAAATATGCTACCCAAGTCCTAACATCATCATCCCAATGCATATAAAACCACAAAACATACAACCCAACATCATCATCCCCATCTACATAAAAAAACTAACCAAAAGATTACCCAAATATCCACAATCTAATCAATAGAACCTTATAACTGTAAGAAAATCTATCTTTTTATGCACTTGAATGTGAACTTCCGCTATCATCTTCCTTATTTCCAACATCTTACGCACTTTGGTTTGGGATAACTACTTAAGAAACTCGGCACATTGCAATGCTAAAGGACCACCAAACACATTAAGCTCAGCTATCAACAATTTGTGTTCCTGGACGCTACTGTACAAGACCTCTCATAGATGACTTAATCTAGCAGCAAATTGTAGATCATCGGTGATCTTCCTTTGAATAAAGACTGACATCGCGTCAGTCAAATTGTTAGAGTTTTCCATAGCTGCAAGTTCTTGTATGTTTTTTTGGTGATGTTGGGTGTGTTTGGTTGTATGTGGTTTGAAAATGATTTGGTAACTACCCTTAAATAGCAAAAACTAAGTCATGTTAGTAGGTGGGTTCCACAGTGAATAATAATTACACATCACATACATGACGGCTAAGTGACTGACATATACAAGGTTCTATGTCACTTTTATTAAATAACACTATTATTACACGATTAGTCTCTAAAAATTCATTTGG
>BQNB010010700.1:0-83306 GCA_026074375.1 Tanacetum coccineum
ATCATTTGAGTCCCCAGGGGGAAGTTTTGGGAGTATAATTATTTAAAACGTGAGAAGAATTCTGTCTGATTCAATTAATTTTTTAACCAACTGGTCAATCTCTAAGTTTATTCTTAAAAGAAGTAGATATATTTGATAAAAGAGGTACACATAGGTATGATGATTCCTTTAGATTGTCAGTATCCTGTAGGAAGAAATGTCTACTTTCGAGACTTAGTTGACTTTGGTGTTTCAATTTATATCATCATTATCCTGAAGAGAGAAATGTGCTCATCCGGGACTTAATTGACTTTGGTGTTGTGGTATCAAATTCTTAAAAGGGTTAATTGTGTGCTTCGGATATCTGAGCTTTATACATTAAGACTGCTTTATGCGGCTTGCAAAAAAGTTTTGAATCTACTCAAGGAAGGATTGCTGATTTAGGGCGAAGCTAAGACAACTTCTTAAGAGAGACTACGGGGAAGACCTACGGCTGCTACAAAGAACCATAAGATTCTATCATATGATACAAAGACTTTCTAACTTGGAAGAATGTTGAAGCTACGCTGAAGAGGTGCTTGGACAGAGAAAGATAGATTGAAAAACCTCTTGAAAGAAAGAAGGTTTTAATGAGGATCTGGAAAAAGTTAGTGTGGTGGGTAGTTGTCCGAAGGAGACCTACGGCGGCTACAACATAAGGTCCATATGATTTCATCATTTATGATGTTCTCATCATTCAGGTCCAATATTCGTATATTATATACATGTGAATATGATACATAGTAGTAAAGACCTAGGCTTATGTGGTGTTCGAGTTCCGTTGTTTTTTTACAAGAATTTTTCACAAAATTTAAAATCTTTCAAAATTTCGTACTCATACAATTGATGATCAGTTCCCTCAGATATTTGAGGGGGAGCATAAATGTTCCTTCATATGTTTTTCTATAACATTTTTCCCCGAAATTTAATCAATTGATATCCAAATTACCAAGGTTTTACAATTTTCGTTAAGGGAGAAAATAGGATTAAAATGAATCTAACGTATTCGAAATCGTGATCATATAAAATGACTCAATCACATCTACACTTAGCATGTACTACTGATATCGATGTACATGTTAAGGTCGGGAGCTTTAGTGATAATGAAAACTCTTAAATTGTAATTCTTTTTGATATTTATATCAATACACTTTGATTGAATTTTTTAATGGTTTGGAAGGATGTGATGGGAAAGGAAATACCCAAAGAGCGGCAAATGTTCTTCTATAAATTTAGGTGATATAAAGGTGGTTAGGCATTAGGTATTCATTTCCTTTTGCATCCAGCCAGAAAGCGAAGGGATTTCTACCAGGATTTCCAACTAGTTAGTGTTGAAGTCAATTTGGTATGTTACAAACTGGACGAAAAAAGTAAGAATCAGGATAATGCGAATGAGATAGAGCTAACACTGGAACAAAATCAAACAAGGTGTTAGTTATGAAGTCTCGATTAAGCATTAAAGGGGTGAAGAATGAAACATGAAATGTAAGGATAAAGGGTTGTAAGATAAGAAGCCTCTTAATACACTTAGGCAGAAGAAACCGGGGTTCAATACATAAACTGTCGGAAAACTGAAGGTGTTGTCTGACATTGAAGACTTTAATGAGACCAGTGACGCTATGCACACCTCCCCTAGACACTCAAGGTCTCTAAAAGACTCTGTGTTTCCTTATTCCGAGATACACGCTATTTCTATTGTCTTTCTCAACTCTGAGTTAGTTGATATTGAAAAGGTGGTAGTCTGCTCCAGCCTCCGATTACTAAAATTAAAGTGCACTATTGAGTCTAGAGCCAAAGAGATCATCCATAAATCTTATTTAGGGACACTTATCATATTCTGCTTGCATATGTCACACAATTGTGCAATTACTAAGATATATATTAGAGTCCTACGCATTATACTTGTGATTTTGCCAGAACATAGAGTGAATTCATTCATAATGAATTATGGGAAATCTGTTGAGCAACATCAAAACAAGCTCATGGTAGGTAACTTGTGCGACTCTTTATGAATCAAACCTGTGACAACTGGAAAGAAACAATGGTGCGATTCTATAAGAATCAAACTTGTTCTAGGATATGAATTGACGATTGATGATGAATTTTTGAAATGATTAACACTCTCGATGTGTCACAAAACCACTTTAGCAAGTGACACGTTGATTGATTTTCAAATCGATTTTTATTTCAATCCATGAGATAGTAACTCACTGGTTCACTCTTATCGTTGCTGTCTGATTTGTGACGGTTCCGATAATTTAGAACATGCTGGAGTTTGATGATCTAATGCAAAGATATGTTAGAAAGATTCTATACTTCAGCTGGAAATCCTATCAAGGAGATTCTTCTTAAATTGAATCTACCTGATCACAGGTCGATCCTCACGGATTCGAAGGTTACTCCAACCACACCTGGACGAATGACAAAGCCATATTCGTCCCCCAGATTTATTGCTAACTGTTTAAATGCAAGATACGTAAAGATGGTCGTGAAGATACCTGTTTCTAGCGGATAACTAGATTCATAGCACATGATCATACCAGACTGACAAAACATAAGACATCATGAAAGCTTAAGTACATGTTTTCAATGACTTCCGACTACTCTGATTACCGTACGTATATCTTAAGAGACAAAGTATTAAAGTCAAAGATTTTCAAAAGAAATTTCTGTCACTCTGATATCCGAACGTCTTTCTCGACTATTAGTGACCGAAGTGTTTTAAGTTAAAGAATTTCAAGAAAGGATGCAACATTTAAAGCTTTCAAGTCAACCAAATCAAGAATAGGTTATGAGCATGTCGGTCCAGAAGTCACATGTTCGCAAGATGGACAAAAGTCACAGATGGCGAACGAGATTATGCTTGGTTGATGATCTCATTGTGACTTCAAAGATCACTTCTCCACTTACTAGTAAAGATTAAGGAACAAGCTTGAGACTATAGTCAAAGATTACTACAACATATTCACAAGAGAAATGCTAGGTTTAAATTTTGTAAAATGGAGTGACCTCCCTTAGGGGGAGATTGTTGGAAACAAGAAAAGTATCGGTCACTTCCAAGTTGTAATAGTCTTAGCCCGTAGTTTGTTATATGATTAGTCTAGTAAGCTAGTCTGGCCCAAGGCCCATGGAAAGCCCGTTAAGGCCCATGGCCGGCCATGTATGTAGAATATATACCCTCTCCATGCCTTGGAGAGGGTGGTTGGTTGTTTCATTTTCTCATTTCACACATATTATTATTATCTTCCATTCCATGTTACTTTCTCTCTCTAGAAACTTTCCAACCCACTTCTCTCTCTAGTTCTTGTATAATATCAAAGATTACTAGTATTCTTCAATTGGTATCAAGAGCCATGGAGTGGTGTGTTTAGTTTTTGTGTTTGTCTTTTGATTTGTGTTCAAAACCTTTACAAAGAGCAAAATCTTGATTTAAAATTTTTCGGCTTAAAAACCTTAAAGTTGTCATTTTTCTTGTTCCTATAGGGTTAGTAACACTAGTTGTACAAGATTTTTTGCAAAAAACCAATCAAAAATGTGTCTTTTTGAGTTTTGAAAATTTGGGTTTCGTCTCAGTTACAACCGAACTAGTCTTGTCTGTTGGAACCGAACTAGAAGATCGAACGAGTTAACCGAACTAGTTAACCGAACCAGTGGAACCGATCTAGTTGATTTTAGTTGGAACCGAACGAGTTGTTTTTAGTTGGAACCGAACGAGTTGATTTTAGTTGGAACCGAACGAGTTGTCATTAGTTTGAACCGAACTAGTTTACTCCTTTGACAATCGAACTAGCTAACCGAACTAGTTAACCGAACTAGTTAACCGAACGAGTGAACCGAACCAGTTTAGTTAATTGGCACCGAACTAGTTAACCGAACGAGTGAACCGAACTAGTTTAGTTAATTGGAACCGAACTAGTTTACTGAAGGAGAGAACCGAACTAGTTTTTATTCATTGGAACCGAACTAAACAAGATTCATTCGAACCGAACTAAACCAACTTCTTTGACAACCGAACCAATCAAGTTGTTTGAGTATAAGCTAAGCTAAACTGACTCAAGTGTCAAAACTCATTTTTGACCCATTTTAACCCATTTTAGGTTAAACAAACACCACTTTAAGTTTACTGAATACCTTTTTTAAAAGCTGCTTTTTGAAAGGATTTAAGCAGAGTTTTTGAAAAAAATAGTTGATTAAACATGAATGTTAAGTAAGAAATTAGTCAATAAGCTCACAAAGATAGCACTAAAAAAAGGCAAATAAGATTAATAAGAAGATACAAGGCATATAAAAGCTGTTTTGCATATAAACTTATAATAAAGACGTATCAAGCTTATACAAAGGACAATAAGCATAAACACTAACATAGATATGCAATAAAAAAGCAAGCTAATAACATATATAAGTAATAATAAGCAGAAAATTTAAGTATTGCTTACAAGTACTAAGCTAAAATTTTGAATAAGAGAGTTTAACAATGGGCCCTTGTCAAACAGGGCAAACCAAGACTTTTTAAAAGCTTATCTACCAAGCTCCAGTTATCAAAGATTAAGCTGTGGTGTCCATAGCCCATCAAATCTAGCTTATCAAACCAAATAAGATGTTGGTGTTTTTTTTTAGTGTGATTTCTTTTTGATAAATTTTCCTTAAGTACTTTATAGTTGAATTAAAACAGGTTTATAATATGCTTGCTTAAGAACTTAAACCAGCTTTTGAAAGGCTTTAAACAATAAGAAAAACAGTGATTCAAAACTTAACTTAAAAACTTCAAATTTTCATTAAGATTAAAAAAGGTTACAATACTTGGAAATTAAAAGACAATAATTAAAAATGACTTGAACTAAAAACTAGGTTAAAAAACTTAGTGCCCAAAGGCTTACAATGAGTCCTATTTATACTAAGCTATTAAAGGTTCTAGATGTGTTCTTTCTTTGTGAGAGCTCCTGCGGGTGTGCTTGTTGTGTGAGTAGCTCAAAGGTTCCATCTCAGCCATTGATTATGAGTAGTGCCCAAGTTATATGATCATCACCATTGATTTCTTGTCCTCATTCCTTGACTAATAGGGGTGCTAAAGATTGCCAAGGTGGATTTTGTTGGTTTGTGTGGTGGGGTAAGGTGTGTATAGGTGTTGGTCGACAAAGGGGAAAAGAAAGGGGAATAGTGTTTTGTCTGGTGTGTAGGAAAGGACACACTCTTTGTGTGTGGGAGATAAACAGTGTTCGCGCAATTTTTGAAAGTTTGGGAAATGGCAAGTTTGGTCCCTCAAGGTGTATAGAGATATTACAACCATAGTCCTTGTACTTTGCAAATTTGGTCCTTGAGGGTATATGGTTGTTTGCACCGTTAGTCCTTTTAAGGACTAACAGAGTTAATACTTTAAAAGGGTTTGGGGTTAACGGGTGTTATAAGTGTTTATGGGTTTGGTTTTGGGCTTGTGTTGGGCCGGTTATTATAAAAGGATGACTTGGGCTTTTTATAAGGTAAAGTCTTATAAGTCTTTATGTAATGTATAAATGGGCTGACCCGGCCTATTAGATGGGTACGGGTTGGCCTATTTAACATTTCTTCGATATCGGCTCCGCCTTTGACTTTGACTTTGTCGGGGTTGACTTTGGTTGACTTTGGCTTTTTGACTTTTGGCTTTGATTTTTCTTTTCTTTTACGCTCTTTTTGTTCTCGTGCTCGGTTTTGTCGTTTTGGCTTCGTTTTTGTCCTTTTCTTGGATATTCGTTACTGCACATACAAAATGCAAAACATAACAAATACATGTATTTTGGTTGTTTTTTATCATTTAAGTTCGTTTTTAGTGGTCAAAGGTATGTGTAATTAAACACATACCATTGATCATTCTACAATCTTTCACCAAAAGTACCACACCAACAAGGTAGCTGAAGCACACATACATGGCCGTAATGATGGAATAGACATGTGTGTTCGATCACATCCTCATTCGAGTTTAACCAAGGGTTAGGATGAGATGATATAGGGTAGGGATCTTTTATCTTTTAGCAATTGTAATAAACTAACAAGGAGCTGTGACAGGATACATGGCCGTAATGACGGAATAGTCTGCATACTCGTACACATCCTCTTCGCATAAAACCACATGGATAATGATTAGGAAAAAGTAATTAAATTGGGTTAATTAAAAACTTACCAAAAAAAAAACAAATAGATAGGTCATGGGATATTAAGATTTGCTAGACACTTTTTCCCGACCGTTACTATGATTAAGACACAACTATTTACAAACATCTTGATCATTCATCAAAAACAACAACCTGAGTTGGCATTCCCGTAACGGTCAACTTCCCAATCATCCCATACTTTACATACTTTACAAGACAAGTGGTGACATCTACCACTTTATATAATACTCTACATCGTTGACTTATAAGATGTACCAACAAATAATTGATCCTTCATATAATTCTTTCGGTCTAAGCTCTTGTGAAACGATTATATTCAAACTTTCCTTCTCTTTTTTGTTATGATTTTTATAATTTTTTTGATTTTTATACACTATACTATGAAACTCGGTGTAATTTCACCATCTTCATGATCATAATAACTCCGGATAATTCCTTCGATAATTCTTCATTCTTCGGACGTACCAATAATTGCGTTGGTAGTAAAACTACATGAGTTTTAACTACTTTATACATTCCTATTTGCAATGTGCAAATTTCTTCTCAACCGTACCAAAGATAAAAATATTGACACAAGACTAGAAAATATAACTTACTACTTTAAGCATATAGCAACTGATAAATTAGACTTGAATTAACAGGTAGGCTAAAGGTGATAAAGGTGAAAAAACAGATAGTTGGTGTATTCCTAAAGGATTAGCCTTTATTGATTTTTATAGGTGGGGTTCTTACTCTTTATGCAGATAGTAAACAATGGGTTTTACGGGGATTTAACTAACCAGTGGTAGTTAGTTAATAAATACAACATATAAAGGCTTTTTGGGTGTTAAATCCTAATAATTTACCACTTTAAAAATGTTACTCTAGCTAAGTCCTTTGTATTCATTATTGCGGTCTCGAATAGATCATTTCCAAGCCAAGTTTCTAATGTATACATATATTCACGGTACACTCATATTGGTTGAATTTGGGTAAAACATTTGAAACGAATAAGGTTAAATCCCACAATATCTAATAATGGGTTATTGTGTGCATGTTATGTAACAAGTAATTTCACAAAAGTATGCTTGAAATTTTTTTAAATTTAAGCATTTTATGTAAAAAATAGGACAAGTATACTTTCTAATTCCCATCCCCTCCACTTGAATTATACAACGAGGACGTTGTATAGATAAAATATTAATAACGAGAATGAAAAGAATTTAGATGTGAAACTCCCCTGATATTTTGCTCGGTAGATTTTCCATGTTGAGTTTATGAGCAAGAATGTGTGTGCGAAAGCCTTGAAGTTTCAAGACTCCAACACTTTAAGATCTCTAGATTTGTAAATTCTCCACCAATATTTGTTGATATTTTTTTCATTGAGGTCCTGTGTAAATTCTCAGAAAACAAATGCAATTCTATCTCCGTGTATTCGTTTGGTTAGACTTGAAATAAATACCTAAAACTATACAGGAAGTCGATACGCCGTATCCACTCCCCAGGATACGTTGTATTGATACCTGTATACTTTGTATTCATTTAATGAATACGTCGTAAAGACTGTGCTGAAAATAAAGACTGGATAACGTCCAAATAGTCAATACGCCCTATCCATGGGGTTTGGATACGCCGTATAGACAATATGGGAAGATAGACTCGATAAAAAATGAAAATACATTATGGGTTGTCTCCCGGCAAGCACTTTTGTTTACAGAAAAGTCTTTAGGTTAGACTTGCCCCAATTTAATCCCATCCTTATAAAACAATTTGGGGTCTAACGGGATGCCAAATGGCACATACAAATTCTTGATTAGGAAAATGAATGACATCCCTTTGTTAAGATGATTCCATGTCATGATATTAACATTTAATTCCTTAATAAAAATTTCAATTTTGAAAAATTTACTAGATGTATCATGACTTGTTTCCAAAAGCATATTTGACCCATGTGCATAGGCACCAACATCCGTATTTATTACATTAGGTAATGGTATGACAGACCAAATCCCTAGAAGACGTTTATAACCCATTTATTTAAATCATCATCAATTGTCCTTATCCGGTTTTAAATCATCAGGATAAATTACGCTAAAAAGAAATAGATCATTAAAGTATATAATGTTTTGTTCCTTTTCGTCGTATTCGGACAATGATGTTTCATCTTTCAAATTAAATCCATTCACAACAGGTTCAGTTAAGAAATCTAATTTAGACGTAAGAACATCATTGTAAACAATGGTTGGAAATTCATTCTCAAAATTTAAAGAAGTCTAAATCGTTAAAATAACTGACCGTAGGCTTATGTGATGGAAACGAAGGTATATTGACTTTATCATTATCATTTTTTGAATCCGTTTTCAAATCTTCGACATAAATTATTTTATAGGAAAATGATTTTTTGTCATAAATCACCGTGTAATCTTCATCGTTGGATTCGTCAAACGATATTCAAAAGTTAATTTGATTGTCGTTAAGAGGACTTACCGTGGGTTCACACGAGGGTGCTACTTCAGATGTTAACGCATCATTAAAGACTATAGCTGAAAATTCAGTTTCAACAGATCTGAGGTCGTGAACGTCTTCATTACACCAGATCTTACCATATTTAGCAGTTTCCCAGTTATACACTTTAACACGCCTATGAACTTTTTCTTCTTCAAGCCTGATATACTCTTCCATATTTACCTATAATAAATTACTAGAACGAAAACTGTCAAATAGCTTAATACGTCGTATTAATGATAGAGTCAAATACGCTGTATTGGTTTGAAAAAATTATACGCCGTATCCAATTAATTGAATCGTCGTATCAAGTATTCGACTCAGAATATTATAGAAGACTGTAATAATGCAAAAAACACACAAACACACAATATGCAAAATATATAATGCACAAATCAAACACACAAAACAAACACACAAATATGCACATTAATCTAAACTGCACTAAACTAAAAATACTAATAAAATAAGAATTAAACAATTTCACTCCCCGGCAACGTCGTCAAAAACTTGATGTGTCGTCATGTGGTTGCTAATTTTATGATTCAAGTTTTAAATTTATATTTTACCGACTTAATCAAAAAACAACACTTTAACGGGCATTGTACCCGGTCGGTAGGAGTTTCGTGGGTATGGTGTCGATCACTAAGAGTGAGAAACACTTTCAATTTCTTAATACTTTTGTTTTTCTAATCTAAGTTAGTCTAATCTATCCTAAACCTATGTTAATCTTAATTCTAACAGATAAGGGGGTTTTTTAGTCTGAGAGACTGGCACGAGTTTGGTGGTGACTAAAACCAATTCAAGACACTAAAACACATACAACCAAATTAACAAAAGATATAAAGAGCGGTGTAGCCAAATATAAGAAAACTGTATTAACCATTATTAATCCAATCAGAACGTTGGTTTGTTTATTAGTGCATTGATTACTTATCTCGAGGCGGCATATCATTCTTAAGACTTAGGTGTTACTTCTTCCTAAGACCTAGACACATAGAATTCGGTCACAATTAAACGCATCCACATAAAGCATCCTTATTTGGTGATTATAATCTATCTTAGGGATTAAAGTAATGGTGATCTTGTTAAACCCTAGCTCATAGAGACTTTACCCACTTACTGCTTAATGGCATTTGTAGAATATGAGTAATCTTTTAAATACAAGCAAGAACTAGAGAGAGAAAGTGGGAAGGAAGGATGTATTTTCTAGTAAGAGAAAGTAAAGAACATGAAATGCATTAAGTGAAAATTAAACATACAACCAACCAACCACCTCTCCAAGGCATGAAGAGGTGTTTATATACTTACAAGGGGCGGATGATCCTTGGCTTGATGGGCTTATCCATGGGCCTTGGTCTAACTACCTATGTAAGTTTCCAAAAATTACTTAACGAGCTAACGACTGTTATCTATGGAAGTGACCGACACTTTCGTGTTCCTAACAATCTCCCTCTAAGGGAGGTCACTCCTTTTTACAAAATTTTAACCTAGCATACTATGCTTCATCTTTAGTCTTGAGCTCGTTTAACTTCAATCATTAACTTGTGATTTGATGTAGTGATCATTGACTTTAGGCTTGAGCTTGTTCCTTTATCTTGACTTGAATGTGAAAATGTTATCTTGAACACCATGAGATCATCAACAAGCATAATCTCGATTCGCCATCTTGTAAACTTTGCCATCTTGTGAGCTTGTAACTTTTGGACCGACATGCTCATACCTTTCTTGATATGTTATCTTGAAAAACTTTAATATTGCATCTTTCTTGAGGTTCTTTAACTATAACACTTCGTCACTTCGAGAAAAGCGTTCGTACAGAGTGACGAAAACTTCTTTGAAATTAATTTGACTTAATACTTCGTCACTTCAATAAAGACGTACGGTTTAAAAGTAGCGGAAGACTTTGAAATATGTCTTAAAGCTTCATTGATGTCTTTATGTTTGTCGATCGGGTATGAGCATGTGGCAATGATCTTTGAGTCACTGGAATTAGGTATAATCCTTCACCTCCATCTTTTAAGTATCCTGCATTAAAATAGTTATCAATAAAAGCGAGGCGGACAAATATGGCTTTGTTCATTCGCCTCGTGTTGGTTGGAGTAACCTTACGAATACCGTGAGGATTGACCTGTGATCAGGTGATTCAATTGAAGAAGAATCTCCTTGACATATTTCCAGCTAAAAAGTATAGAATCTTTTCTAACACATTTTCTTTATAATTATCAAACCAAGCTTGTTCTCATATACCGGAAAGTCACAAAGCAGACAGCAAACGATAAGAGAGTGAACCGTGATTTACTATCTCACCAATTGAATAGAAAAAATCGATTTGAAAAGTCAATACAACGTTATCAACCTGCTAAAGTGGTTCTTGTGACACATCGAGAGTGTTAATCATTTTCAAAAATATCATCATCGTCGATCCATAACTTGGACAACAGTTTGATTCATATAGAAATCGCACCGTTGTTGCTTTCCATTGTCAAAATTGATTCATAAGAATCGCACAAGAGAGTCACCTACCAATGAGCTTGTTTGAATGTTGGCTCAAGCAGGATTCATCTTCATTGTGAATACTTAGGTATCACTCGGAATGTTATACAAGAAGAGTTTATAAAATTTATGTTGAAATAGATTATATGTTAAAAATTTTATATGGTAGATTATTAGTTGGATGATATCTAGTTACTAAAAATTTTAAATTAATGAGAACTAAAACTTGAGATTTAGAAAATTTAATCATTGTAATGGAGTTTTTGCTTTTCAACAATGAATAAAATTATAATGTAAGTTAAAATAATAAAAAGGCCCACACCACCCCGCACCAAGCGTAGGCTCTCTTAAAAATAATCATATTATACACAATGTAGTGACATAGCAATGCATACATTCATCAACAAGAGTCCAAATGAGAAAAATGGATGAACTCATATGGCACTAGACACAATTGAGCACTTTTGTTTAGTGATCTAGGCAGAGCAGACTGCCACCATTTCAAAATCAACAAACCTCGGAGTGAGAAAGTTCGAAAGAAATGCGTGAATCTCCGTGAGAAATGAAACAAGAAATCAGTTGAGTAGACCTTGAGTGGCCTAAGTAAGGTTTTTTATAGCGTTCACTAGGTCCACTGACTGTCTCAATATCAGACAACAACTTAGCGTATCCGACAGATATTATTGACCTGGTTATCTGCCTAGAGTTGTAATGGAGTGCCTCTTTCTTTCACCCATTATCCCTTACATTCTATATCATTCTTCAACCCCTTTATCGCTTATCGAGACTTCATGACTAATACCTGTTGGTTTTGTTTCCGTATTAACTCCATCTCAGTCGGAAACAAATTCTCCTATTCTCATTTTTACTCCTTATTTATTACAAACCTAATGAATTCTACACTAACTAGATATAGCCCTGGTATATTCCATCCAGTTCAGGCTGATCATGAGATTTGAATTCCTATGTCTAACAACCCTTATAACAACATAATTTAAGAACATGGTCCGGTCTTTGGGTATTCATCACAAACCCTTCAAAACCATTAAAAGTTCAATCAAAGAGTATTTGAATATAAATATCAAAAGATTTTTACACTTTGAGAGTTTTTCTTCATCACTAAAAGCTCCCCCCTTAACATGTGCATCGTAATCGTGGTACATGCTAGTGTAGAGTGCATGATCCATTTTATATGATCACATTTCGGTACAAGTTAGGTTTAGTTTATTCACATTTTCTCCCCTTATCCAAAATGTTAATCCCTTGATATTTTGGATATCAATTGATTAAATATTCGGGGACAAAATGTTACACAATAACAATTAGGACCATTTTAATGCTCCCCCTCAATATTTGAGGGTATATAAGACAGTGCTGAGTACAAAAGGTTGAAAATTTTTGAATTTACTAAGAAATTCTTGAAAAATTTTATACTCGAGCACTCCTTATCATCACTATAAGTCTACACTATATATATACAAATTCACAAGTTTATTGTGTACGAGGTTTGACCTGAATGATGAGAACATCGTATGATAGAATCATATGGTTCTTTTGGTATTCAACCGTAGCCTTCCCGTAGTCTCTCTTAAGAAGTTGTCTTTTATCCACCCTAAAACAGCAATCCTTTCTTGAGTAGATTCAAAACTTTCTTGCAATCCGCATTAAAAAGTCTTGATGTAAAAAGCCCAAATATCTGAAGTACACAATTAATTTAAAATCGTAACACCAAAGTCAATTAAGTCTCGGATGTCCGCATTTCTCCTTATATGATATATATGATATAAATTGAAACACCAAAGTCAACTAAGTCTCGGAAGTCACAACTATTCCTTTTAAGTAGACGAAATGATAACACCTAAGTCAACTAAGTCCCAAATGTACTCATTTCTTTCTGCAGAATACTGACTAACTTAAGGAATCGTCATACTTATAAAACCTATGTGTACCTCTTTTATCAAATATTTCTACTCTTTTTAAGAATAAGCTATTGGATTAACCGTTTTGAGAAGCATTTATTGAATCACAGAAAAGAATTCTTCTAACATTTTAAATAAATACTTCTCCTAACACTTCCCCTTTAACCTGGGAACGTCAAATGATGCAATACTAATTCAATGATGATGAGATGTCCTCTTTCCCCATGAGTTGAAATAGTGCACCCAACAGAAACGAAAGAAGGCCTAAAATCAAAAGAAGCTAACCATGAAGGCAAGCTTAAAAGAAGGCCATGGACTCTATCATGTATACATCTACTCCTTCCCCCTTGCTGGTTTCGACACCTCGAAATCAGCAAAACCTTATAAGCACACATATTCGAGATCATGTTCGAAGAATTAATAAGCTTAAATCTATTCCGTGAGAATCAACTTCAAGGCTTTTAAAACTATGAAAGTATTTCCAAGCATTCCTAAGTCTTTTACAAACTATGAGGTGTTGGCAATATTGATCGAATGTAGTTTAAAGCCTGAATTCACTATGTCTCAAAGTGCAAATAAGTCCATAAAGTTTTAAACATATGACATTTTAAGCTCTTATAGTTAGTATAAATTAACTCCCCTTAAAATTGTGATCCGTCATTATCAAAAACTTTATCCGTTTATTCTGTGACTTATTTTGAAAGATCGTTTTAAAAGATTATTTGATGACGCTTTCTCCCCCTCAAATAACAACCCGTTTTCTATTTAAAGAGTTGTAGTCATTGTTTGAGTGGTCGAATTGTCTTTGAAAAATATTTTTGTGATTACTGAAAACACTGATTCATTGTGAAGACAACTTTTTACCAATAAAAATAAAATTTCTCTTATTTTGACACCTAAGCGCACCGACACGTACACTTATGGAATATAGGAAGCACGGGTTGTGATGCAAAGTAATCACAAGCCTTTGCATGGTCATTAAGTAGACTATGCCCGAGAATAAATTCCCGTTGAGAGGTCAAGTTTCCTTTTTGAAATAGTTGCCTTTAAAATGAAGACTGTGTTGCTATCAGAAATAATAGCAAGCCATTTTTGGCATGTTTTGAAAACATTTGTAAATTCTGCTCGAACTTCATTTACAACCTCGTATCATTATTGAATGACATTTCTAAGACCATAAATGTTATCGATTTTCAGAAGACATGCCATTATTACCTCTTTTTATATTTTTCTCATTTTTTAATTTTGTATTTTGTTTTCATAAAAGTTTTTATAAAATGAAAAATCTTTTTGGTTTTTATAGTTTTTAATATATATATATATATATATATATATATATATATATATATATATATATATATATATATATATATATATATATATATATATATATATATACATATGATATAGGATATTTGAATAGGTACCACCACTATTCTTCAGCTTCATCTGCCAATAGTTTTAGAGTTTCCGCCATAAAACTTCGCATTCCTAGCTTGTTGATAAGAAATTCAATTCTTTCTTTGCATAGGGCTTTAGTGAAGTTGTCCGCTAGTTGATACTTCGTATTGACAAAGTAAAGCTCTACTACCCATCTCGCAACTAAGAAATTGCTCTTTTTTTTTTTATGAAGAGAATTCTGATTCTTATGCTTTGATTGAGAATGTTGAACGTTTTAGCAAGCATAAGGCAAAAGTGCTTATAATTATCACAAAATACATTGGAAATTTTAGTGAAATCTAATAGCATAGTCGGTAAGCTGTGATCTCATCCAAAGGATTTGAGCACAACAGCCAGACATAGCAATATATTCAGCTTTCGTACTGGATATCGCAGCGCTTTTCTGCCTTTTTGATGACCAGCTAACAAGTCTGTCTCCCAATAATTGCATACTTCCAGATGTACTTCGTCTAGTATCTTGGCAACCCGCGTGATCAGCGTCTGCATAAGCTGTTAGAGCAATAGAAGAATCCTTTGGATACCAGAGTCCCCTATTAACGGTTCCTCGTAGGTATTTAAAGATTCTTTTTACAGCATGTAAGTGCTTTTCGGTAGGCTTTGCCTGATACCGGGCACACATGCATACAGCAAATGTTAGGTCTGGTCTACTGGCTGTAAGATACATAAGGGTGCCAATCATTCCACGATAGTGTGTAGGATCTACGGCTTTCCCTTGTGTATCTTCATCCAGTTTGGATTTCTCCACCATGGGAGTATCCACGGGGTCACTAGATTCCATACCATATTTTTTCAAAGATTCGAGAGCATATTTAGACTGGTTTATAAAGATGCCTCTAGGACTTTGTGAAATCTGTAGTCCTAAGAAAAATGATATTTTGCCCATCATCGACATCTTAAACTGAGAACACATTATTTTGGAAAATTGGTCACATAATTCAGGTGTAGTAGACGCAAAGATTATATCATCAACGTAGATTTGTACCAGGAGAAGATCTTTGCCTTGTCTTCTTATGAATAATGTGGGATCCATGGTTCCTTTAGAGAATTCCTGAGAAAGTAGAAATTTCAACAACAGATCGTACCACGCGCGAGGAGCTTGTTTCAACCCATAAAGAGCCTTCTTAAGCTTATACACATGATTCGGATTGTCTTGATCCACAAACCCGTCCGGTTGGCTGACATAAACTTCTTCGCGCAGAATGCCATTCAAGAATGCCGTCTTTACATCCATTTGGTAGACAACCATATTCATGTGGGCAGCATATGCGAGGAAAATTCGAATAGCATCAAGTCTAGCCACTAGAGCAAAAGATTCCTCAAAATCAATTCCCTCTTCTTGACGGTAACCATGAGTAACCAATCGAGCCTTGTTCTTTAGAATACCTTCTAATTCATCAAGTTTTACCTGTAGAATCATTTTAAAGTAATAACGCATCACTTAATCTACCGACGGAGGGAGAACGAGTTCCCAGACTCAAGACTTCAAATTCATTCAGCTCCTCTTGTAATTGGCTTCAATCAACATGTTTGAGTTAAATGCGTCTTTATATTCTTTGTTTCAACTGATTGTGAGAAAGGCTCGTAGTAACAAAATAAAGGCTTGTTTCATAGAAGTTGGAGTCTTGTAGAATATCATGTCCTATCGAGTTCACCGATGATGTTGTCTAAAGGATGATCCTTAATCCATTTGGTAACGTGTTCTGATTTAGGAGTAGCAGTATGCACAACCGTAGGAATAACATCCGAAGAAGAAGATGGTTCGGAATCATTTTCTAGAATTGAAATACCAAAGAACGGATCGTTATTCAAGTGTGCAACATCTAAGTCATGATTGTCTTCTTCAACATCATTAGGAATGATAGAGATTTGAGTTTGTGGGTGTTGTATGAGAGTATCACTAGTGATGTGCATCTGGTCAACAGGTTGATGATGAATGTGAAATACGGTTGATGCAGTGGGTTTTGAAGCTACTACTTCATTAATTGGAGCAATAACTTCAGGGGCTGGGTGATCAACACTAGGTGGAGGAGTGATTAATTCATCAAACAGTGGTTGAGACAAAATATCCCAATTAGTTATTGAAGGTGGTACAAACGGTGTTGAAGGAGGAGGGTTTAGCATGAGTCCTGAACTGATTATTGCAGGAGTATTTTCATGAAGTGGGAGTCCTAAACTGCTGTGTTCAGAAGCCATCGCAGTCAGCTCATCAAAGTCTACATGAATTATTTCAATAATACGTCTAGTACGTCGGTTGTAAATACGAAATGCTTTCTTTGTGGGTGCATAGCCAATGAAAATACCAATATCAGCTTCGGTTGTAACTTACCCAAGTTCTCACTATCATTTGTCGGATAGCAGAGTGCACCAAATACATGGAAGAACGATAAGTTGGGAAGTTTGTCATGTAAAAGCTCATATGGTGTTTTTCCGTGATGAAGACGTATGATGGAACGATTTTGGGTGTAACATGCGGTAGCAACTGCTTTTGCCCATAAGAATAACGAAGCTTTTGCATAAATCAACATTGTGCTGGCAAGCTTCATTAGTAGCCGTACATTACAATCTTTTAATGACCACCATTTTGCTGTGAGAGCGAGCAACAGATTTTTTCATGAAGAGATAGCCAATCCGTCTTATAATATTCACGCAACGTTTGATTTACAAATTCAGTTCCATATCCTGTACTGATTCGTTGACAGGCACTTTAAGCCACACTTGGATCATCTTAAGAAAACTTAATATGAAATAAGGAGCTTCAACTTTAACCTTAAGCCTTAACCCCATGTGAATCGAGAGTAATCATCAACGATGACGAGGATGTACTTTTTTCTATTAACGCTTGCGACACGCACTGGTCCACAAAGATCTATGTGCAAAAGATAGAGTTTTTCTTGGTTGGTGTCTTCAGATTTAGGTTTGTGAGGTTTCTTCTTGCTTTTGCCCATTGCACATGCAGAACATAGATGGTCCTTTTTAAACTTAAGCTTAGGGAGACCTCAAACAAGACCATGTCTAGCTAAATGGTTGATTGCACCACAAAGATTCAGAGGAACTCGAGCGTTCGGTACCCAAAGCCATGACTAAGTCTTTGAGGCCTTTGCTAGAAGACATATATGAGATGATGCCATTATATCACCTAAAGAACAAAGAATACAGATTGTTGCCTCGTCGAGATCCAGTCAATAGATCAACACCTTCTAAATTGCGAATGAAGCAGGTGTGTTGACGAAAAGCAACTTCAAGGTTTGAATTACAAAATTGCCCAACGGAGAATAAGTTATGTTTAAGTCCTTCTATGTAGTAAACCCTTGAAATCATAACATTCCCAATCTGATAATCACCATATCCTAATATCTTTGCCACATGATCATTTCTGAATTTAAATGTACCTAAAAATTCATTGACGAAATTGGTGAGCTAAGAGCGATCTCCGGTCATATGCTTGGAGCAGCCGGAGTCCAAATACTAGAGAACAATTTGGTCTACTGATTGTCATCAAGAGAGGAAGATGGAACATCGGAAACTATGGATCCCCAAGATTGACTGGGTTCCTTTTTGTTAGCAAATACAGATTTAAGAACCTTAGATTTGCTAACAGGAACATTAGTTTTAGATTTCCTAGGTTTCCGTGAGTAAACCAATGTTACGATAGGTTTAGATGTTTCATTATCTCGAGCAGTTGGTTTCCTAAGGGGTACTTCAGTGGTTGTGGTAATCCTAGTTAAAGGGCACGGATTTCCTACTATAGTGAAGGTCCGACCAGTAGGTCTCCAGATATATCCAATATTTGTAAACACCTTTCCTGTTGGTTTCCAAACTTTTCTCTTTGAATTTTTCTTAACAGATTTAGATTTAGTACGAGCATTCACATTATTGATAAAATCAAGAACACACAAATCATGATTATCATAAAGCATGCAACCATTACACTTAACACATTTAAGTTTAGAATTCGCATTAAGCTTGGAATGCTGCACATGAGCAATTCCTTTAGGTTCAACAACACAATCTTTATTTTTTAAACTAGATTTAACTTTCCTAGGGTGGGCTTCTACTTTATTCTTCTGAGTACTACTTGGTGTTTGCTGAATCTTATCTTTCTTTGTATTGCTTGAAGGCTGTGATCCGCTAGCACTAGTAGTCGGTTTTACTCCTGTAGAAGACAACATAGGTTTGTTAGAAACTAAGTTCGATGAGGAAGAGGTTTTTATGTTTGTGTTTCCTGAAGATGTGACGGGCTCAGTGAATCTAACTCTTTTATCCTTGTTCTTTGGGGTCACAGCCATTAATTTTTCATCAGCATTGTTGATACTAACGCAGGTTTTACTGATGTTTGTCAGCAACTCCTGAATTCATTTAGCATACCTACAGGCATATTCTAAGGATTGATTTAGTGGATATTTTGATTTAACATGTTCAACTAGATCCCTAAGAACTGTAGCGTCTTCCTGAGTGTGCTTAATATAGGCAGAGTGGGCTGTCTTTTTATTTAACAATTTAGGGGTTATTGATTCCACATCAATCTTAAGCATTTTTGGATCACTAGGGTGTTTTGTAACAACATTATCAACTAGAGCTTTTCCTTTAAGTTTTCTTAAATCATTTTTGAGAGCTGTAATTACCAAAACTTTTTCCTGAAGACTAGCATTTAAATTAGAAATTTCCACAGACTTTAGATTGACTTGATTAATTAAATCATCACATTGTTCTTTAGATCGAGTACGTGCTGGTTTAATCGAGTCATAAAGTTGCTTATAGGTCTGTTTCAAATGCTCATTCTCAGTAATAAGATTTGACACCCTATGATCCAATTCAATATTTATTGTTTCAATCTCCTCTAAGTCTTTTTTAATCTTATCCTCATTCATTTTCCCACTTATAGATTTAATTCTCTCTTTCAACTTCTTTATGACCGTGTCTTTCTCTTGGGACTAAGCTTTTATTTCATTTAATTCAAATAATTGATCAAAACTTGGAGCACTTTATTTGAAACAGATTTGTCCCTTTGAAAAATTTCCTAATTAAGTTAATTATCAACTTCTAAAGAGATGCAATGTTTTTCAAGAGTGGTAAAACTTTTGAACAGTTTATCGTCAATCTCTTTTTCAACGAAATCTTTTTTGTTGTGAAGCTTAGTCTCAAGTTTGAGACACTTTTCACATTCATGCACATTCACAGATGCATCATCCATGAAAGAATTCATAATTATGTTCACAACATCTTTGTTAATGACTTGTTCCAAGAGTCGTTCATTTTTGTTCAAAACTTGATTCATTTTAAATCCATCATTTTTTTTTACTATAAAGATGTTGTTCCACAGCCTGTTCCTTTTGATGGAAGACATTTGGACTTCAAAAAAGTTCATCATCAAATATTGAATCGAATGTATTATAATAAGTCCTTTTGAGCTTTTTACAAAAGGATTCATATTTCATCCCTAAACAAGCTTTTGTATGTTCGAATCCCCTATGAGCCTCAGTGATAGTGTAGTCGTTGGTTTTTTCTTTGACAACCACATCAAAACCAGCAAGACGGCGTTTAAGTTTTTTCAAACTTGTATTAACCATGTTGACTTTAGAAAGTTCTTTTGGAACCTCAACTTTGGTAGGTCTATTAGAAAGAGTGGCGTTCTTAGAGAGTTTACAGAATTCTTGAGACCAAACGTTGTTTCAACTGATAATTCAGTTCTATTGGAATCATAGAATCTGTTCAAAATCTTAAGAAAGTTAATTAGAACAGTATAACTCGAACTGGTTTAGTATTAACTTTCTTTTTAACATCATTGGATCTCTGTTGTTTTAAAAGCATGTTTTTGACGACTCTCTTCTGCAAGCATTAGGGTCTCTTTGGAGTCAGATCATAAATGGCAATTAGTTTTCTCAATGACATTACATCATACAGGTTTGTTCAACTGTGAGCTTAATTTAGATAGAAAGGATTTTTGTAAACCTAGAGCTGGTAGTGGCTTGATCATAGAAAAACTATGGTTTCGTCAACATGTGAACACTTTGTGCGGATTGATCTCTTTTAAAAACAATATTATCTAGCAGTTTGATCCTCTTATCTAACGTGATTTCCCTATCAATGTTTCTAGATTCTTCTTTCTTAAAATCATTTTTGAGAAGAGTAACCGTTTGCATTAAAGATTCCTTTTCTTTTAAATGTTCTGAAAGAGTTTATTTAAGAAGATCAATCTCTACAGACTATGCACACGAATCTGAAACATTATCTTTACTTTTTAAATCAATATTTTGTCCTTCTTTCAACACTTTAACTTGATCCTTATATCTTTCAAGCTCAGCAGTTAAAATATCATTGACACTTTTATTTTCCAGATTTATCTTTGTACAATTAACTACTTGGGTTTTTAGCTATTCAATCACAGATAATATCAATGCATCTTGTTGTGCAGAGGAGTTAGAATTCTGAACAGCTGCCTGTTGTGATTCAATCACATACTGAGAATAAGGAATGATATTTCTATCACTGGTTATTTCAGTCTCTGAATTGTTCACAACATTCGATTGTTCAGAAGACGGCCTCTCCTACATAGCTTGATTAATCAAATTATTATTCACATTATCAGGATTGTGTACCTCAGCGAGAGCATCTGAACCATAACGAGATAAATTCACCATGAGAGCAACTTTGGCAGTGTTGAGTTCATCACAATCAGAATCATATGCATCTAAATCATCAGCTTGATAAGCTGCATTGTGAGTAATGACAGTCTGTGTGGCTTGACCTTCTGGAATTCCTAGATCTGCCAAAAATGCTAGTTCCTCCTCATGTAGAATTTGACCACTCGCTTGAGCTTGAACCAACAAAACTTTATCCTTAAACCATGAATCATCCCGTTTCCTCTTTGGTTTAGCGCACTGTTTGGACATGTGTCCTTCCCCTTTACAATTATAACAAATAACAATCCTCTGTTTCTCCGAGTTACTCCCACTTGCTCCTAGAGTGAAAGTTCTTGTAGTACCCGCAACATAAGAAATTTGTCTCCCCTGTACTGGTTGTATGGTTACTCTCCCATCATTAATAGTGGCTTGTTGCCTTAGGTTTGACGAGTTCCTCAGCTGGTTATTGGTAGTAGGATAGCGAGAAGTGACTACAGCAGACAAGAATGACATGACATGATTTATGACATCAATTGGATCATCACCGTGCTTGAAAACTGGTATAGTCAGACCGAAGTCTAATTGGGAAAACTCAGATTGTTGGTTGAGAGTGGGAGAGTATTCAATTTGAGGAATGGATGATGATGGAGAGAAAACATTGTGGTGAACTGAGGTTTGATAATTGTTAGGGGGATAGGTGATTGAATGAGGTATTGGTGATTGATTGATTGAGTATTGTTGAGATTCAAACAAGTCGTGATCGATACGTGAAGATTGATATAGGTGAGATAAATTGTTGATGTTAAGAGTTCTGGTAATAGTGCTGATGAATTGATCAATGAGACTTGTGTCAGTTTGGTGAGATGCAACTAAGGCAAAGGAATCGTAGCTATACGTTCATAATGCATCAATCGAACTTCATTTTGCATGTCCGTTCATTTGTTTCCAAGTGAGCCATTGAATCTGATCAACATTAGTAGTATGCAAATCTTTGACCAACTTAACATCAATAACGAATTTGCTCCATTCAGCAGGAAGAGTGTTCAGAAACTTGGTATTGACTTGAAATTGCTCCAGTGGCATCTTGTAAATATTCATATCATTGAGTAGCAGAGTAAATCTCAAGTTGTACTCGTGTAACGACTCTCCTTTCTTGTATGTAAACTTATCAAATTCAATCGTAACACTTACACTCCGTCTTGCTTTATTAAACGATACGTTCCTTGCAGAGCAGTTCAGATTTCGTCTAACACTCACTCCCGCCAAAATTCTGGGTCCGCAAGCGGAATGTTAAATATCCGTAGGCATTACATTTATGGCTCAATAGCACAAAGATATGAGGCAATGACCACTATAGGTGTCGTTTGAAAAGATTCATAGGATAGCAAAATACTTGTTTTGTTACTAACCCAAGGCTTCAAATTGTTCAACAATTATATGTAAAGATTCTGGTTGTATAAACAATTTGTCCCCTAAATGTAACAAGACCTCAATATTTAATGTTGACGTCTAGCAATAGTTGACTTTGCCAATCTAATCATCGCACCTCGTGCCTTCATGACCTGAAAAAACATGCTTAAAAAAAAAAACGTCATCATAATATTGGGTGATTCATAAGGTTTTATGTAAATCCTTTGTAGGCCCGGCAAGATTATCCAAGTGTAAGATTAAGCAACCGATGCAACATCATAAAAAAGTGAATTAACGTTTTCCTAAGCTCATACCCGAAGAGCTCGACGTATATGGAATGCAAACTAAATTTGGCGCGAACAAGTGTCCGTGAATGATGTGCTAACCCTGCCAATCCATCCTAAAATCCGACATGGATATGCGTTCGTTATATTTCACCGGGGTATAAGTTTAGTCACCCAACAGGGATTGTCAATATCCCAAATAGATCTATTCATAACATTCGCGCCCACAAAATGCCAATTCCCAATTACATCTATGCACTAACATATCATACATGATGGGACAATCCTTAAGAGATGAAGGGAGGTTATATTATACCTCAGGCAAACACGTAATCATAGTATAAAATGTACAGGTGCGTCCAATTTGTAAAACAAAGCATGTTCTCACCCCAACGATGTAAATCATTTAAATAATTGTAAAACATGGGGCTATGAACTCACCTTATCAGGTATTCTCAAATGAATAAATAACTATCTAAGTAAGCAATAATTCACACTGTCAAATACCTAAAGTAAATACGGTCAAGTCTTTTTTTTTAGTCTAACACAATTTTAGCTAACGACTCATTGTATAAACCTAATTCCATTTTCACAAGTATTAATATATATTTTGTATGCAAATTGTGTGGTGGTGCACATGATTATTGTTTTTATTTCGATGGTTCCTCAGGAAATCGTGAAACATTGTTAATAAATACACTTATTTATACAGTCGTTAATTAAACCCGTTTGAGTGTCCGAAATATCTTTAATATTCGTCCGATTCGTTAAGTTTTTTATTAATTCCCTTTGTTCCATAAATATACCCATAAGTTCTAGATATTTTTTTTTAACAACTTTATTCCTCAAGGTTTATAAATATAAACATTTATACTTTAAACCCTTTAGTTTCGATAATTACATAATTAGTCCTTTAAGTTTACAAAAATGTAATTTAGGTCTTTATAGTTACACTTCAGTCCCTGAGTTTCAGAATGTTTCAAAAATAGTCCCTAGAGTTATCACAATTCGAAAATGACAATTTAATCCCTTAAGTTTCAAATTTTACATTTTTAGCCCCTGTTATTTGGCTCTCATAAAAAAATTGCATTTTAGCTCCAATTAATCCACCTAGGGCTTTGGCTTTTTATTTAGTCCCAATAAGCCAACAAAACTGTTTCGGCTTAAAAATAAGCATTTCGAGCTTATTTTTGGCTTAACGAGCCTTGTTGGGCCCGTTAAGGCCCGTTTTATGTTTGAAAGATCCTTATGGTTTTAATAAGTTCAAAGGTCCTCAATAAGCTCAGTCGGGCCTAATAAGCTGTAAATAAGCTCGGGGAGCTTATTGTAGCTTATTTTGAGCCTATTGGGGCTCAGCAAGCCAATAACCTTCCGACCCGAATAAGTACCTAAAGAGTTTCTTAGGCATTTTAGCAAATTTTCTATTTGTCTTAATTCCATTTAATCTGTTTCGGTGGTCAGCTTATCAAATAAGCCAATAAGCTCTCGGCATTGGGCTTGTTGAGCCCATTTAAGGTCTGAATGGGTTTTCAAAGCTTTTGGTTTGGTCCATTTGGGTCCATTAACTATTACAAGGTCCATTAAGCACAATTTAGCCTAAAAAGTACGTAATACAAGATGTCTTGCTTGGGCTTATTAGGAGATTATTGCTCGATAGTGCTCGTAAAGGGCTTAACGTAGCCCATTAAGGGTTTTCCGTTTGGTTTCGAAAGACCCGTTAAGGGTCCAAGTTTGATATTTGAAATACTCTCTAACTCAATTCAAACTTCGTAATAGCTAATAAATAACCGTGCTATTTCTCTCGAGCTCGTTGGGCCCTTTGGGGGCCTCCAACCGTGACTGTTAAACCCATTAAGACACCGAAAATTAGACTCCTATTTGTTACAAATACATCTTGGTCTGTCTAGGTCTTGACATTTCCATCTTGGTACTGAGTTAACATTTTTAATAATTCGATGTTCGTTTACATGCACACCGTCTAAAAGGTCATTGTAAGTGTTTCCCCAGGCTAAATGGTTACGTTTTAGAAAGTGTTTACGTCTGGGATTTATTACGCCAATATACGCGATAGATTTCAAGTTTGTATCTATTCTTTGCATTACCAATGAAAATTGTTAGGCCTTTATACGATAGTTTAGTCATGTTTTAATTACCCTATATCACCACATAAGTTTTCGTATTGTATAAACATATTTGGTGTGTGAACCATGCATGAGGTCGAAACATGCATGGGTTTGACGTACCCGTGATATTTAACACAGATTTAATGCGTTATATAAATTTAATCAAGGAATATACGGAATTAGAAATGATGTAAAAGACTTAGTAGCGACTTACAAATGTCCTAAGATTTTGGTTCGTGGTTTGCGTAGTGAGTTCAACCCGTATACACCCACCGTGTATAAATATAAGCTCCAAAGCTTATAACCCAACTTCCTTAGCTCTTATTCATGATCTTAAAGCACCTTGTGTTCTTGGAATTGAAATGTGGGTTCGAATAAGGTTCGGTTACAATGTATGCTATGGGGCCGAAAGAAACCAATGATTACGTGTTAATTGTTTATACTTGAGAGAGTTTAAGGGTGATAAGGAAGAGTGTCAAAGTAAATTTTGTATGTTTTATTTATAGACAATTGAGCTAGTTACTCTTCCTAGTTCTCCTTAATTAAACCAAAAGTCGTGCCCTTATGAGATGGTTTCATGGGTTTTTTATTGTTAATCACCCATGGTTTTTGTTATTATACCACTAAGCGTACAATGCCTTTATTGAGCCCGCAAGATGTACCAGATTACTTGAGCTAGTGAAATCTTTAGGTTTTGTGGGTTGGGGCTTGGTTAACCGCGGCATAAGAAGGCAAGAAACAAAAGAAATGGTTATTAACCTTTGGTTAATAATCTAGTGGGAGACACAAGGACATTTTCCAAATTTTCCCTTGAATTTGATACAAAGATTGCTTAAGAATTCATATCATGGGTTTGTTGTTTCTCTTAATTTGTCGCGCCTAGGATGATCAAGGCAAAAAAGGCTTACTATCCAATGGTTAACAAGCTATTAAGGAGACCATTATGAACTAGCAATTTTATGAGGATTATGAATGTACATGTACTTTTTAAATCATTAGAGGATTTCTTTGCCTAGAAATTCAACTTAGGACGCTTCTAGTGAGCTTTAACTTAGCCAAATTTGGCTAACCTTGTGTTATAACATAGAGTTTTGTTCAAGTTTTTATGTTTAGGCATTTAAAATGGGTATTGGTTTGAGTCTAGGTAAGTCTAGGTATTTTCGTGGTGCGTCTAAGTGCATTTTATTGCGAAACGTAAGCCATTTACGTGACCAATAAAAATAAGTTGAGCAAAGCCAATAATTATTGTCTTAATAATTAGGGTAAAGGCCGTTTATTACCAACTTACTTTCCCATTTGTACCGTAATGACCAACTTATTTTTTTTTGTACACATTACACCAACGTACTTGTTTGTTTTGTGACAATGTCACCAATATTACCGGTTACATATCCACGTCATTAATTTATTTTTTTTTATTTTTTTTATTCCATGTTATTAATTTTGTGAATATTTAAACAAGAATGAACCATTAAAGCTATTATGAATTTTTAATGTCCAGATTTTTGTGCAATAATAACTGAATGCAAAGAAGAAACATAACCGGATGAAACTCATTCTCCAAGCTCTGCTGCTGTTGGTGGCTGGTATCATGTATCTCAACTGGGTTTTTTGCTGAATTCACGGGAAGAGTATAATCCGTTCCAGGATTCTTCTCAGCATCTTTTGGTTTTTTCACAAGTAGCCTCTGAGGGGTTTAAGAAAAAGTCAAGATCATCAAACCGTGACATTGATTCAAACACAGCTGCTTCAATTCCCCGTCAAACCGTGAAAGTGCTTAGGCTTGTGTCACCATATGTTCTAACAGACATTCTACTGTTTCCGCTTATAATTTTATCATCTTACCTTCACTCCGGCGAATCATTGCATTAATCGACGAATATATTCCGGCAGATTAACTTCACAGGTAATGGTTTTGAATTGATGAGATTTTTTTTCTCCGTGGAAATAATGGAAAGGGTGGATCTACAACTTATTCACCATATCATCGTTGAGATGGGGAATTAAAATCCATAATAATAAGTGAATAATAGATTTCAATGTTTGAATTTTATAAAGTTTTGGTAATGGTGATGAATATGGATGAATAAGAGTTGAATAAACCCATTGGTAAATGGTGGTGACTAGTTGATGTGAGCTTGAAATATTGAGAGATGTTTGATTGAATGAAAATTAGGGTGTTTGGATATGTGTTGTATAAGGTTTTCTAGAAGAGTTGCCTCTTTTTATTGAAGAAAAATACACGTGGCCCCATTGACCATAATAAAAAATATAATGCTGAAATATAAAAAAAATGCCACGTGAATAAATGTCCAGCTGTGTCCGGTAAACAAAGTTGTATATTGGTGATGTCAAACAAAATTTGAAAGTACGTTGGTGTAATGTGTACAAAAAAAAGTAAGTTGGTCATTACGGTACAAATGAGAAAGTATGTTGGTAATAAACGGCCTTTACCCTAATAATTACTAGACACTTACTTGACATAAACCTTAATTTATTTGGTGACCATTTATGTTATGTGATTATTTCTAGTCTTCGCGATTTAGCTTAAAATAAAGATTAAAAGTAAACCCGTATCGGACTAAAATAAATAGTGATCATTAATAGTGTCGTACAATGACATGAAAATGGAGAAAATTGTTCAGTCTCCCACCCTTAAAAGAGCTTTGTCATCCCCCCTTCCCTCAAAGCTTTAAGACCTTGTAGTAGATGACGTAGCCCAGTTTGTGAAAAGATGTGGGTATTTCTGTTTGAACGAATCTTCACGTTCCCAGGTGAACTCAGGACCTCTCCTAGAGTTCCAGCGAACCTTAACCAATGGTATCCGGCTTCGCTTTAATCGTTTGATCTCCCGTTCCATGATTTCAACGGGCTCTTCCACAAACTGGAGTTTATCATCAACGTGAATTCCTTCTAACGGCATGGCTATTGGTTCGTCAGCGTAACATTTCTTCAGATTAGACACATGGAAAGTATGGTGAACCCTGCTCAATTCTTGAGGAAGTTCCAGCCTGTAGGCAACAGCCCCAACCTTGGCTAACACCTTGAAAGGTCTGACATATCTCGGGTTCAACTTGCCCCGCTTACCGAATCGTACAACCCCTTTCCAAGGTGAGACCTTGAGCATAACCCTATCCCTAACTTCGAACTCCATCGGCTTTCGCTTCAAATCAGCGTAGCTCTTTTGTCGATCCTGAGCAGCTTGAATTCTCTGCTTGATCAGGACAATCTTTTTCGTTGTTTCTTGGATCATTTCTGGACCAGTCAGTTGAGCTTCTCCAACTTCGGCCCAGCACACAGGTGATCGACATTTTCGGCCATAGAGTGCCTCATAAGGTGCGGCCTTTATGCTAGCGTGATAACTGTTGTTATACGAAAATTCGGCTAATGGCAAATGCTTAACCCAGCCCTTTCCAAAATCGATCACGCAAGCACGTAGCATGTCCTCGAGAGTTTGAATAGTCCTCTCGCTCTGGCCGTCGGTTTCCGGATGATACGCGGTGCTCATACTCAGATTTGTACCCAAAGCTTTCTGAAATGATCTCCAGAAATTTGATGTGAACCTCCCATCACGATCACAGATGATTGAAACAGGTATTCCGTGTCTTGCTACTATCCTGTTCAGGTACAACCTTGCCAACTTGTCTAATGGATCATTCTCCCTTATTGGCAAGAAGTGAGCAGATTTTGTGAGTCGATCCACAATCACCCAGATGGTGTCAAAACCTTGTGACGACTTAGGAAGCTTGGTGATAAAATCCATCGTGATATTATCCCACTTCCACTCGGGTATTGCTGGTTGTACTAACAATCCCGATGGCCTTTGATGTTCGGCCTTGACCTTCGCACACGTCAAGCACTTGCTAACATAGGTGGCGATGTCAGCTTTCATATTTGGCCACCAATATAGCTTCTTCATGTCTTGGTACATCTTTTCGGAACCGGGATGGATAGAGTATTTCGACTTGTGGGATTCGTGCATAATCACGGATCTTAAGTCGCCATAGCAAGGTAACCAACTCCTGCCGTTTAAACATACAGTCCCATCGGCGCGTGGTTCTAACTTTTCCTTCGATATGTCCTTTCTAATCATACCGCCTACATCTTTATTCTTAAGGTTCTCTCGTTTCAGGGCTTTGAACTGAGCTTCTAGTATTTGTTTAGGAAAATCCAAGCCAATAGTCATAACTAAGGCTCGAACCCGCAATGGCTCAATCTGTTCCTTACGGCTTAATGCATCGGCCACTACGTTTGCCTTTCTAGCCAACGGTGTTGCCTCATGTTAAGCTCCTTTTGGTCAAGAATGTGTTGTAGACTTTTATGGTCGGTGAACATGGTGCATTTGGTTCCATATAGACAATGTCTCCATATCTTTAGAGCAAACACCACCGATCCAAGTTCTAAATCATGAGTGGTGTAGTTCTTCTTATGAATTTTTAGTTGTCGAGAAGCATAGGCAATCACCTTCTCTCTCTGCATCAACACATCACCTAAACCCTTGTGTGAAGCATCACAATAGACCATAAAATAATCCTCGCATCTATCTTTCATGTAAAGCACAGAATAGGCGCAGTCCCTGCACAACTTCAGCTTTATTAACAGAAAAGCTGATTACCTCCATTTCCACCCAATCAAATTTGATTCCTTTCTGAGTAAGCTTCGTCATTGATTTAGCAATCTTTGAAAATCCCTCAATAAACCTTCGATAGTAACCAGCAAGACCTAAAAATTGGCGGATCTCCGTCGGTGTCTTAGGAGATGCCCAATCCTTGATAGATTCTATCTTGGCTGGATCCACATGAATGCCTCTACTATCAAGAATGTGACCAGAAAATATGTACCTTTTTCCAGAATCCAAAATTCACACTTTTGAACAACTTGGTCATACAACTTAATCCTTCTAAGCAATTCCAAAAATGCCTTAAATATTCTTCGTCTCTTTTCTTATCATTTGAATAAATAAAGTATATCCTCAATGAAGAACGATTACGAACTTATCCAAGTCGGGCCATGCAACACACGTTCCATGTGTTCCATGAATACCGCAGGTGCGTTTGTTAGCCCGAATGGCATAACCTGAAACTCGTAATGACCATACCGAGTTCGAAATGCCGTCTTTTGGAAATGTCTTTTCCGCAATTCTCGTACTCCTCATCTGGTGATAACCCGATCTCAAATCTATCTTTGAATAAATGCTGGATCCTTGGAGTTGATCGAATAAATCGTCGATCCTCGAGAGTGGATAACGATTCTTCACTGTTAGCTTATTTAACTCCCGGTAGTCAATGCACATCCTGAATGATCCATCCTTCTTTTTGACAAACAATACCGGGGCTCCCCAAGGTGAGGAACTAGGTCTTATGAAGCCTTTGTCGGAAAGCTATTGTAGTTGTTCCGACAATTCCTTCATTTCGGACGGTGCCAATCGATACGGTGCTCGAGCTACGAGCGCGGCTCCTGGAATCAAGTCGATCTAGAATTCCACTGGTCGAGCTGGAGGAAGACCCGGCAAGTCCTCAGGAAAACACTTCTAGAGAGAAAATCCAATAAACGATTGTACAGGAATCCATAAGTTTCGCTATCCTTTCGACTTTTCCCCCCCATCTATGGTGGAATCAGTGCCAGAAAAGATCTGACATCCTCCGTCGCCATGTACTCTTGAGCCTTTGAACCTGAAATAATGGTCAATCGAGATTCTCTATCGTTGTTACTTTTGTCACCACGAAAAATCAAGGTTCCACCCTCCATAAGGGAAATTGCGCAACGGAATTTTCTCCATCACACCACAATCCATGGCGTGATACAATCTTACAACCCAAATCATGCCAGATTTATAATGTCGAAACTATAAAACCCAGTTTCTACGGCATTAGATCTAGTGAACGGGGTGTATAAGAAATTTAACAGTGCCAACAACCCCCGTATAATAGTGTCCTACCCTGCCAATGTTCCCCGTCCGGGCTAATTCAACATCAAAACACTAATACTTTCTAATAAAGTTTCGGAGGCGATGTCAAGTCATGGTAACTAAATATAACAACCGTCAATTTTCGGAATATATTTAAATAATAAATCATATTTATTATTACATGTTGTCGATTATAAAATTTATTTATAATTATTTGATTCGAAAACGAAAAAAGAAATAATTTAATTCATAGAATTTATAAAAAACGAACCACTAAATCACGTTTCCATTATTCGGACTCTAAAGCAAATTGATGTAAAATGACATTTCAGACAACTTTTTAGTTTTGCCCGAGACCCAGAAACGGGCAGAAAGTGACCGAAATACACTCGTAAAATTTTTAGAAACGAGAACAACGTGGGCCGACATGAAAATAATTAAATTATATTTAGTTATCACTTTTATTAAATAAAAATATTTAATAAAATATTTAACGTTTATTTCGAAACGTTTATTAAAAACGCGAATAATCGGGTTAAGATTTATTTCCCTTCGGACTAAGTATAATCAGGATCTCAATTAAATACGAACATTTTTATAAATATTATAAAAATATTTTTGAAATATTATCAAGTAAATACTCATTTTTGTTGGAAAAATGATTTGGAAAACAATGGCGCAAGTTTCGCGATTTGAATCATCCGTTAAGTCGCCCAAACGAGTCCCGAACCACTATTTTATAAAAGATTACTTAAAAGTTACACTTTTGGTCCCTGTGAAATATTTACACAATCAACCTTAAACTATTATACATTTTTCATTTCATTTTATAACTTTTCATATATATATAAAACTTATATATTTCTTTTCATTTTATAAAATATAACACACACACATACCATCCCCAATCTTCTCCCTCCCCCTCATCCACCGGACAAACAATCCAGCACCACAAAGCCACCGCAGGATAAAAGATTCCGGCATCTTTTTCTCTCTCCGGCACTTTTTTTCTTCGGCCGAAAACTTCGGCGAACCCAAAACTTTATAAAAATGTTTCCTCGTCGCCCGATCTATCCGCTCATCTTACTCACTCTCCGTCACGCGCCTCCATCACCACCACTCCCCCACCGCTACTGCTGTCACCATCGTCGCACCATCAACATCACCATCATATCATCTCCATCGCCACCCGCTGCCACCTCACCTTCATCACCATTCCACCGACGCCATCATCACGCCACAACCACTGCCACCACTACAACCGTCACCCCCAGGGGTGCGTGGTGGTTTTTCTATGCACAAGGGTGCTTGTTCGCTCTTCACAGCACCAAAAGAAATGGAGCGTTGGGTTAGAATAACCCTTTGGGTGCAATCCTCGGGTTTGGCTGTGTCAACGACACAGGTGCTTTGGATTTCGTTAACATGCACCCAAGGGTGTATTCTTTTCATATCAGCCGGGGGGATACTTGGTTTGTTGGATTGTCGTACAGCAGGGTGGCTTCTCGGTTTATTCTAAGCTCAAGGGTACGTTCGGTGGTGGTCAGACCCCCCCCCCACCCCCCCCCCTCACTCAATGATGGAGTTTGTTTCTCGGTGTTTTGCACAATAAAAATGTTGCCATGGTTTAGGCAATAATCACCCAAAGGTGGGGGGATGCTTTTTGTTTGTTTGTTTTTAGTTGGAGAGCAGCACCCCCCCCCCTCTAGTTGTGCTTAGATCAGAGTGCCTATTAAAAACCTGCAAGTGGTGGTTCATGTGTTCGATTGTCACACACAAGACCGACTAGAGTGGCTTTTTTGGCTGTGTAAACACCCAAAAAGGGTTTGTTTGTTTGCTGTGATTTCCGGCCTATCAGGGGCCATTTGGAGGTGTTTTACAGAGCCATTTCGGGGATGGTTTGGGTTTGCATATAACAGCCCCTAAGGGGCGTTTGTTTATGTGTTTTATGGCAGGAAAAAAAAGGGTGTTTGGCTATGGGTTTAACAGCCCATAAGGGCGTGTTTGGTTCTGCGCTTTACGGCCCACTAGGGTGCGTTTGGTTCGCCGTTTTACAGCTTTAGGGTGCGTTTGTTTTGGCAATTAACACCTAAGGGTGTGTTTGGTTATATATTTCTTTTAAATTGTTTTTGTTTGATTTTCGTAGATATATATATAATATAGTATAACACGCGAAATGTTACCGAACTAGATTGATAAAGAGTGGAAAAATATTGAAATTTGTAAAAATGAGAAATGTCGTATAAACGGAAAGGTCATGCCGAAATTTCTAAAAATTCTTATACTTAGTAGTTTTCAATAAAATTATCCTATTATAATAAAGCCCGATAAATGACAAAATTATATAGTATTAAGAACTATTAAAATTATGAATATACATAATAACCCGTGAATAGAACGAAAACTATGCTTTACAAACGATCTAACTATTTTTAAAAACTAAAACCCGTCAAGAAAATAAAATATTAATTTATAAATATTATTTTTATAAATCCTGGACTAGGAAATAAAGTCATAACTTTTTGTAAAGACTTTAGAAACATCTTTTACTTATTTTGTAACTTTAAAACGTGTGTTTACTTTTTATCGAAAGAAACGTTTTATTAATTTATAAAGTGAATTTCGAAAACCGTGTCGCATTATATTGTTTCGCGATTGATTTTTCTTACGTTTCTTAAATAATACGTGTAAAGTATTATATATGTGACTTATTCTTTTGGTTGTTTATCTTTATTATATAATTCACCATATGAATTATATAATTGTTTCTTTTTCATATGTAATATATACGGAATATATTACATAACTTAGTTGTTATTCTTTACGGTGTATTTTTATTTTAACAACATCAATACGCATCCAAACCTGAAACCTCAATATCCTTTATCAGCGGTGTCTCGTAGGGACGTAACCAACTAACGGGAACCCAAATTCAATATCCTAAGAAGTAGATTTAGCCGTTAAATTAAGCATGCATTCTTCTTGTCGAAGCTGTTCTCCGTTCTCTATTTAAGCTGGTATTATGTTTTTGCATTTATCTAGTATTATCTGCAACATCACGGTGAGTTCAAGTCCACCACTTTTTCCACTTTTAATAATGGTTTTCTTAAACTATTTTCGGGGTGAGAATACATGCTCGTTTATTAAGCAAACTTATTGGTTACTACTACATAAGCGTTACATGAATGTTTTTTACTAAAGCTTTTACTTGCCTACCACATGATTTCTAATACATGTTTGATACTTGCTTTGTTTTACCTCATAGAATTTTATTGAAGCTTTGATGGTAGCTTACTATATGATTTGAGATCATTCGATTATCATTACAAAAATCGATGAGTTTTGGAAAACATACTTTTGTATTTTCTAATGGAACACAAGTGCTTGAAGGGTATGCCTAACACGCTTACCGAAACTATCTGCATGAGTCACTATTGCCAAAGACCCCTACATCTGACTTTAATTGCCTATAATGGGTGCGCTAGTACAAATAAATAGATCTATTTGGGTTTAGACAGCCCTGTCCCTGGGGTATGAAATGAATCCTTTCGAGCACCCCAGTCAACGAACAATTTGTATTTTAGAATTTAGGTATAAGGCAAAAAAACCTACTTCGGGGGCAAACAAGAATGCATATGATATAGTGTTAACTCAAGGTCCGGTGTCATGAGCTCAATGCAAGCAAGAAGAAATGATACGCATTGTATTCATTGCAATGTGTCGGTTGAATTTATACTATGAAATAACTGTCGCTTTTGTGGCTGATCTTATACCTTGTGATCCACTACTTAGCATATTTAGATTTATAATTAAACTACTACCTCGAGTAATTCGATAACAATTCTTACCTAAAATCTAATGTTAATACACTTGCAACTATTTTACTCGGTTCTACTGTAATGCTAAATTACCTATTTAACATCTCCAATACTGTTTATTATTTAATCTCTTAAACGCCTGAATGAATATCACGGGCAACATTTATATCAGAGTGAACTATTGTAACTGACTATTTTTGCATGTATTTTCCCCATGTCTAATAATCTTTGCTCATCTGAGCAATAAGGGAGCAGTTGGATGCGTGGATATCAAAACCTTTAAAGCTTGTTTGTCTTCACATTACGATAATCATTTTTTCTTTAAATGACACAAATCGTCATGTTTTGAAACTCTTGTAACGTTTGTAAAAAAGATCAAAATATCTTAAGACCTGAATTTTACTCCTCTGATTTGTTTAAATCAAATGTGAACATTTTATAAACGTATCATTTGAGGTCGTTTTCTCTGTAAACTTGTACAGCAGTAGTAACTTATACACCAGCAGCATTAACTTAGCAGTAGTAACTTCAAGATCATCATGAAGTCTTTTAATCCCAACATATTATGTGCAGGTTATGTAACAAGTAATTTCACAAAAGTATGCTTTGAAACAAAAAATTGAGCATAATTTAAGCATTTTAGTAAAAAATAGGACAAGTATACATTCTAATTCCCATCCCTCCACTTGAATTATACAACGTCCTCGTTGTATAGATAAAACATTAAAAACAAGAATTAAAAGAATTAGAAGGAGAAACTCCCCTGATATTTTGCTCGGTAGATTCTTCAAGTTGAGTTTGTGAGCAAGAATGTGTTGAACAGCTATCTTGAGATTTCAAGACTCCAACACTTCTAGATTTCCAGATTGTAGATACTTCACCAACTTCGTCGATTTCTTTGCAGCGAGGTCCAGTGCAAAATATAGGAAAAACATGTAAAATCCTATCTCGGGTATCTACGGTTAATTAAATAAGCTAAATAAACTATACAGGAAACCAATATGCTGTATCCATAAACTGGAATACGCCGTATTGAGAAACCTGTAAAAAGTATCTTAATACGGGCCAGTCTGTTGAATACGCTGTATCATGTACATTAATACGTCGTATTGACAGAACTGACAATAATGTTTAAAGTGCATAAAATTAAAGGACTGATAACGTCCAGACATTCAATAAGTCGTATGGTATGGAGCGGATACGCCGTATTGATGTCTAGGAAGACAGACTCGATAAAACTAAATAACAATCCGGGTTGTCTCCCGGGAAGCACTTTTCTTTCAGCTAGTCTTTAAGTTAGACTTTTTCCTTCCAGCTTCTTTCACTCGATGTGTGTCACCTTCCATCCGTTGTCCTTTTTCTAAAAATTTCTTGGTAGATTTGAGACATACTTTCTTTGTTTCTTTCCCAAGTGTTATATTCACATCTTCTTACAGGAATGTATTCTTCGTTAGGTCCTAGTGAATATTTTATAGCTTTAAACTTCTCGGCCTTGCATACCCTTTTAATGGGTTGTTTATCATTCCAATTGTCTCCTTTATGCTTCATTTGTCTCAGCTCATTCCCTTCTTTAATGTTACGTTCGTCATGGGCTTTGAAGAATAATCAGTAGTATTGAGGGGGTTTCCGTAGTCAGATTCCTCCCATTCTTTATTGCTCAAAATGTCGTTGTCCATTCATCTTTTATTCCAACTTCCATTCATCCAAGAGTGGAATAATACCTTTTTAGTCCTTCCATCCACTTTCATATGGTTTTCGAATGACGAATTTACTCGTGATATGAATTCAAGTGGATCTATCCCCCAGTTATCCCCTTCGTCCAACATCCAATCTTTGTCGTCGTAGGATTCAGGATAGAATTTACAAAATAATTTTTCTACTAGCTCTTCCCAAGTGGTAATTTTTCCTTCCCCCTCATTTATCCACCAATGTCTTGCATCATCAGCTAGAGAAAGAGGAAAAACCTTTATTCATAGCCAATAGGAGTCCACGCCAGGAAATTTTATTAAATCAAGTAATTCAAGAACATTAGCAATGTGGTCTACCACGTCTTCATCAAACATATCGTGGTATGCATTAGTTTTTAATTCTATCAAAAATTCCTTGTTGAGTTTAATATTTATATTGTCGTCGGTAATAGGCTTAGTAGGATTTGATTCAGCTTGAGCATTTTCCATGTATTTTTTTAAAATGGTTCTGCCATAGTTCTAGTAGTATCTTCATCAATCAACTAGCTCTGATAATTATAATCTGTAACAAAGGTAAAAATACCAGCAGGATTTGCTCTGAAGAAAGATAAAAAATAGGCACGGAAATCAAATACGAATTTTAAGGCTTATGTTCCTGTATCAGATGGTCAATACTCCGTATTCAATGGACCTGAATACGCCGTATTAATATTTTTAAATGAATACGCTGTATTGGACAAGAAAGTTAGATACGCCGTATCCAATGGACATATATACGCCGTATCAGGTTATCGACCAGAACAGTGTATTATAAAACAATTAAACACACACATAATTAAACTAAGCAAACAATTAAAGACAAATATACATAATATACACTAATCTAAATTACACTAGTCCTAAGGGTTAGATCTCATCTAATGTTAAAAAACAAAATATCAAATAAAAATCAAGATTAAATTTTCACACCCAGGCAGCGGCACCAAAAACTTGTTGTGTCATTGTGTGGTTTGTAATTTTATGATTTCAAGTCTTAAATTTATATTTTGCCGACTTAACCAAAAAACAACACTTTAACGGGCAGTGTACCCGATCGGTGGTAGTTTCGTGGTAAGTAGGGTGTCGATCACTAAGAGTGAGAAACAATCTTTCAATTTATTAATATTTTGGTTATCTAAACTAAGTTAATTCTATTCTATGATAAACCTATGCTAAACCTATGTTAATCCTAGATCTAACGGATAAGGGGGCTTTTAGCCTGAGAGGCTGGCACAAGTTTTGTGGTGACTTAAATCAACTTAAGACACTAAAACACACACAAGCAAATTAACAGAAGATAAAAGAGCGGTCTAGCCAAATACAAGAACAATGTATTAACCATTATCAATCTAATTAGAACGTTGGTTTGCTTATTTAGTGCAATGATTACTTATCTCAAGGTGGCATATCATTCTTAAGATTAAGGCGGTACTTCTTCCTTAAACCTAGATACATAGAATTCTGTCGTAATTAAACGCATCCACATAAAGCATCCTTATTATGGATTATAACTCATCTAGAGGACAACACGATGTATCCCTAGCTCATAGAGACTTTACCCACTTATTGCTTAACGGTAACTTGTATTGGATGGTAGTTCAATATCCACTCTATACCAAAGAATTAGAACGTGATTTGTTAGTCCTGCGCCACGACCTATGGTAGCCTAACTTGTTCATAAAACTAAGGTAAGCAGAACATTATTAGTGATCCTATTTGTTCCACCTATATGAATTACTATATGGAGAGCCATATCGGCATCTAGATTACTTGGTCTGTATCACTAGATCTAGTTGAATGATAGGTCGTATATTAAAGCACATAAACAAGTATCATGTGATAAACATAATCAATAAATCAATGATAAATCTAGAAATCAAGATAAACAAACCAAACATCCAGATCTTTATACTAATGGCTAATACCTAAGTTTTACATTAAATGTCATAATCAATACAAGAGTAATAATTTAGCCAAGGTAAACTAGCCGAGTTAACGAATGATACCAAAAACTGAACAATTACAAGAGTATAGGAGATTACAAGTTGCTTCCTATGGAAGTAGTTACGTTGCAAGACCTCTTCTGCTCTTCTTCTTCTCTGAAAATCAGCTTTTATGGTTTAGGTATCGAAAATATGATTTAGCACACTTAAAACTTGTTTTTGAGTTTTCTATTTATAAGGTCCAAAAAAAGGTCAATACGGCGTATCGAATGTCTTTGATACGATGTATTGGAGGTTTCTTGGAGTAGGGATCACGTTCGATATCTTCCAGAATATTTTATTTCCATAGCTTGAATACGGCGTATTGGTCTTCCCTAGATACGACGTATGGATCTTGTTTTCTTCGTAGTCTTTTGTAAAGTGCAGGCACATATACGCCGTATCTTCCTTGATGGATACAGCGTATTGGTTGTTAGAATAGTAATCTTCAAATGTCTTTGTTTAAGCTCCAGAATGTGTGCCTTTTTGCTAATCTTCACCAAGTACTCCATAATTACTGCAATTCTCAAATACAAACGATTAAGTAACAACTCTTTGTAATAATTATATAAAATGGGTTATTTTCATGGGATAAATGATGCTATAAAAATGATGTTACTTGATGTCATCAATACTCCATTGGTGAACGTATATACAACTAGGTAAGTGAGGATGTGTGGCATGTAGATACCGAATGACTTGCTGACTGATGCAATCAGAGAAACTCAAGCGTATAAGGATTTTGTGAAGAAGTATGAAGGGGTATTCGTTCTAGCGATTCAAACAGAACCAGTTGAATATACCTAAGAAACACATAGGACACCTAGAGCCACAAGGACACCTTTCCTTGATGTTGTTCAGAAGAATAGAAAAGGCAAACAAGTTGCGGGAGAGTCAGGTTCACCCAAAACATCTCTGAAGATAAGGTTCAATAAAATAAATTCCACGCCTGGTTGTGTTCTCTGCGGTTGTGGTACTCACCTTTATCCGCTGGCCTATGGAGTGGATTGAGTGTTGGAAAGAGAGGAGATAGTATGGGAGGTGGAGGGAGGCGTGGGGGGGGGGTACGCTGAAGTACTGTGGGGGCGTTGTGCAAGGTGATGTGCGGGGCGGCACAAAATTTGAGGTGGGTGGAAGAACAATAGAACGTACGCAGTTGAGAAGTAAAATTCTGATGGAGGATGTGAAAAGCTTGTAGAATAAAGAAGAAGTCTGATGGAGAAGATTTTTGCTAACACTAAACTCCCTAATATAAGGAAATCCGTGATAGATAAAGCCCATAATTCAAGGAAAACTGGAGGAGATTGTTGATAATGATGATAAGAAAAACGATGATGATAAGCATAATGATGCTAAGGATGATAAGAATAATGATGACTGGTATGTGCTTAATTACACATACCTTTTACCTTTAAAAACGAGCTAAAATAACCAAAAACGAACTCAAAATGCCAAATATATGCTTGTTTTGCTAATTGTGTTGTGCAGGAACGGATATCTCACAAAAAGACGAAAAACCAAGCAAAAAGCGACAAACCAAGACACGAATGAAAAGTTTGAAGGCGCGAAGCCCAATCAAGAGGTAAATCAACTCCGAGAAGAAAAAGCAAAGAAAAATATAACTTGAGGGGTCAAAAATGCCAAACCCCTAAGTTATATTGTTATATAAACCACAGGGACTGATTATGACAACCAGGGAAACTTCATTTATAAAAAGAAAGAAAGGGGAAAAAGAGAATGAAAAGAAGAAAGATGTGGAGGGGCTTTTCTTGTACACAAACCAAACATTCCCTTAATCATCTTCAACCTCTCTCTGTCACAACCCAACTTGTATAAACCTCTTCCCGCCAATACCAAAACCAGCCAGCACCCTGTTTTGCTCCCATACTTCTCCTGCAAAATCACTCAACATCCTACCAAATCATTTCATCCACCCTACTATTTCCCCCCAGCTTTATAAAGTCCATGTTGGCAATCCCTCTCCATTCCCAAAGCACTTCGATGGCTGAGATTGTCTCCAAAGAAGCTCAAAAGAAATCAAAGGCTGGGATTTGCTCTAGATTCTCCTCACACAACTAGCACACTTGGTTTTATCTCTCCAAAGAAGCACAAGATGCAAGTCCAATACTTCGGCTATATATAGAGCTTTTTTTTTGTAAGCGGGGGATCGATCTATCAAGTTTTTAGTTTTTAATTTAACTTAGCTTATTTTCAGTTATTTACTTTCAGCTTGTAACACTTTCAAAAGTTTTAAGTGCATAGGTTTGGAGTTTTTTAAAGTCACTTTATATTCCCAATGTAAATTTTCTAATGAGTTGTTTTTGTGTTCAAAAGCTCTCAATACCTTTGAGTTTTAAATCAATTTACAATTTCAAGTGTTAAGTCTCTTACTTATATTGTTTGTGTTCCAAAAAGCTATCACCTCAGCTTATGTTATGGATGATAAGCCAGTTTTGGATGGGCTTATGGACTCTCACTAGCTTGTTTTATGCAAGCTAGAGCTTGTAGATTCATTGTTTGACCCTGTTTTGAGCAAGGGTGTAGTAAGTCTCTCTATTTCTTACTTTACTTGTCTATTGCAGAATTGTTAGTTTATTTGTTAAAACTGCTAGTTTTAAGTTTATACTGCTAGACTAATTCATGCTTATTTAAGTGCTTATTATGGATTGAAAATTGCTTATAAGTGTTTTACTTTGTTATTTGATAATCTGTTTTTAATTAATTTGAAAGAAAAATGATTTTTAAGGGGTATTTTCAACTAGCAGTACTAACCTCAAGTTAGTACTGCTGGTTCACTTTTGGAACAGCACTAACTTAAAGCTACCAGTACTAACTCCAAGTTAGTACTGCTAGTTCATTTTCTTGGATTTCAAAGGTAGCAGTACTAGTACTAACTTAACACTACCAGTACTAACTCCAAGTTAGTACTGTTAGTACTGGCAGTTCAATTTAGCTCATCAGCTTATTATTTCAGCTTGTTTAAGATTTCTTTAGCTTTTTAGAGTAGATTAAGCTTATTTTAGTGTACTGTTTTCAGTAGAACTTATTTGTCTTTTCAAAATAACTTTAAGAGTTTATCAGTTTTAGTTTTCTAGCTTATTTATCATTATAGTCTATTCTGGTTGCTTATTCTTATGCTTAAGTGCTTATTTTGGGTAGTTAACCTTCTGTTTTAGCTTATTTGCTTATTTCTTGTTTAATTGTGTTTTGTTAAGGCTAGCAGTACTAACTTATACTTAGCAGTACTAACACATAACTAGCAGTACTAACTCTAAGTTAGTACTGGTAGTTAGTGCTGGTAGTACTGTTGTTAGTACTGTTGTGTTTCTCTTGTTTTAATTTAGCTTAATTGCATGCTTAATTTGCTTATTTAGATTTAGATTAGCTTATTTGTCTGTCTTAAGCTTATTAGAGCTTATTTGTGCCTTAGTGTAAAAGTTTTTAGTGTTTTGCCTTTGCTAGCTTTGATTCAATTTCCAGCTTATGTTCTTTGTTCAAATTTTATGTGCATTTACTTTCAGTTTTAATTCCCAATCATTCCTTGTTACATTCAAACACCAATCATCAATCGTCTCTCGATTTTCCATTCCAGCCTCGTTGGGACATAACGACCCGGGAACACTCTATACTGCTTCCGGTTTTCTTGATCTCGCGTGATTTCGTCCCTTGGTGTATTTATGTCATATATAGATAGGTTTTAAGGGGTGAGTTCGCGCGACCATTACCACTATCTCTATACATACCACCACCTATTGACCGTAAGGATGACATTTTAGAGTCTGGGCAGCCTCCCCGCAAGAGGTTGTGTTTGTCTACTCTAGGCTCCCGATATGAGATTAGGAAGAGTTCTACTGCTAGACCTACTAGAGGTCAGGGGATAGATTATGGGTTTGTCAGCACGGTAGATGCTGAAGAGAGGCAACAGGGGATTAGGGATGTCGGGTACGGTATTAGGGATACTTAGGTAGATCTGGCAGTGGCAGTTCCTGAGATAGCACCTATGACCGTGGGAGAGGTCAATACTAGGGTCACAGAGCTTGCTGAGCTCCATGAGCATGATACACAAGACTTGTAAGCTTTACTAGAGGATGCTCAGGATAGTAGGTCTCGTATATCACAGCGAGTCGATATGGACTCGCAGCGAGTCGATTTGCTTATGAGGGATAAGATGACTCTCCAGGAGACAGTGTGGATGGTAGAGGAGGAGGCCTATGCTTCCTGAGAGGCTTGGGCTCACTCGATAGGATTGAGTCAGATGACTCATCAGGAGCTTCAGACCCATCATGATCATGTGTATGCACATGAGACCCATCTTCAGGCACACCAGACACAACTACAGCTACAAAGCACTCTCATTCAGACACAGCATCAGGTACATGAGACTCGCTTTCAGATGCAACAGGCTGAGTTAGCAGCGCTTCAAGAGACTGACCGTAGGTGTCAGGACCAGATGGTAGAGACTCTCCGAGTGATTAGAGACATGAGGTGGGAGATGAGCGACATGCAGGCCGAGTTGTTGTCATTGGGAGGGCAACAGAGGAGAGCTAGACAGCCAGGACCAGAGGCTAGGATTCTAGACCACCAGGATGCTTCTGGAGATGCTGATAGCCACATCTAGTGATTTATATTATTTTATCTTGCTAAGTCATTGTACAGGCATATTAAGTATTAAGGGTTTTCCCCGCTAACATAGCCTTAGATTTTTTGTATTGTATTATGTGTACATTGACAACTATTTCATGTAAAATCTTCAAAGTTATGAATGAAATAGATGTGTTATGTTGTACTATATACCTCTATTGTGTTGATATCTCACCTAAACATTATTATATTCTATCATATAACCTCATGTTTTGTCTTTTGTGATCTAGACAAATCATGGCACCTACGACCAGAAGAGGACCAAATACCCCTGTTAACAACACCAACCCAAACAACGTGACTCCAGAATCTATCCAAGCAATGATTGATCAAGCTCTTTTGTGAAACTTTACCAATGGAGATGGAAGCCACAGTTCACACGAGGATAACCGAAGGAACATGTAAACTGAGCGCCCTTATTTTTACACTAACTTCATGAAGTGTCAACCTTTGAACTTCAAGGGAACTGAAGGCATGGTCGGTTTGACTTAGTGGATTGAGAAGATGGAGTTAGTATTCAATATCAGTGGTTGTGCTATTGAGAATCAAGTAAAGTTTGCCACATGCACTCTGTTAGGTGCTGCTTTGACTTGGTGGAATGGTCAGATAAGAACCTTAGGTCCTGAGGCATATACAATGACTTGAGAAGTACTCAAGAAAAAGATGACGGAAAAGTATTGTCCGCAAGGTGAAATCAAGAAATTAGAAATCGAGCTGTGGAACCTAAAGGTCAAGGGGAACGATGTTCCAGCATACACTGAACGATTCCAAGAGCTAACCCTGATATGTACCAAATTTGTTGCCAACGAAACCGAGAAGGTTGACAAGTACATCAGTGGACTTCCTGACAACATTTATGGGAACGTCAAGTCTGCCAGACCCAAGATGTTGGATGAGACTATTGAGTTGGCCAACGACTTGATGGATCAGAAACTTCGCACCTACGCGGAAAGGCAATCTGACAACAAAAGGAAGGCTGATGATTCATCCAGAAACAACCATGGTCACCAGCAACAACCCTTCAAGAGGCAGAATGTCGCCAAGGTCTACAATATGGGGACAGGCGAAAGGAAGCCTTATGGGGGATCTCTGCCCAAATGCACCAAGTGCCATCTTCACCACAATGGCCCGTGCACCCAGAAATGCCACAAGTGCAACAAAGTAGGGCATTTTGCTCGCGATTGCAGGAGTACTGGTAATACAAATGTTGCTAATACTCAGAAGGGCAATGGGGCAGCTCCCAAGGGAAATGGTTGTTTTGAGTGTGGAGCACCAGGGCATTTCAAGAGAGATTGTCCTAAGCTGAAGAATAAAGATGGAGGAAATGGGAATGCACAAGGCTGGGTTTATGCAGTTGGGAATGCAGAAAAGAGGGGAAATGCACCGGGAAACCCTGATGCCAATGTCGTCACGGGTACGTTCCTCTTAAATAACCACTATGCATCTATCTTATTCGACACTGGTGCCGATAGAAGCTTTATATCCACTGCATTTAGTTCCTTGATTAACATCGCCCCAACTCCATTAGAAAATTGTTATGATGTCGAATTAGCTGATGGGAAATTGGTCGGGATAGACACTATTATACGAGGTTGCACTTTAAATTTCTTAAACCATCCGTTCAACATAGATCTAATGCCCGTAGAACTGGGTAGTTTCGATGTCATTATCGGTATGGACTGGTTAAGAAGATGTCACGCCGTGATCGTGTGCGATGAGAAACTTGTTCAAGTTCCCTATGGGAATGAAACTTTAACTTTTTGTGGCAACGAAAGTAGCAACGGGAGAGAATCCCGGTTGACAGTTATCTCATGTTCAAAAGCTCAAGAGTACATGGCAAAAGGATGCCAGGTCTTTTTGGCGCAGATATCCGCCAAGAAAGAGGAGGACAAGTCAGAAGGAAAACAAATAAAGGACGTACCAATCGTCCGAGATTTTCCTGAAGTATTTCCCGAGGACTTGCCAGGTCTTCCTCCGGCTCGACCAGTGGAATTCCAAATCGACTTAATTCCAGGAGCGCAAACACAACGGCCGTACTCGAGCAAACGTATCGAATTAGCCCCATCCGAAAATGAGAGGAATTATCAGAACAATTACAAGAGCTTTCCGACAAATGATTCATAACGCCTAGTTCCTCACCTTGGGGAGACCCAACGGTCTATTTTGTCAAACAAGAAGGGGATGGGTCATTTAGGATGTGCATCGACTACCGTGAGTTAAATAAACTGACAGTAAAGAATCGTTATCCACTCCCGAGGATCGACGATTTATTTGATCAACTCCAGGGATCTAGTATTTATTCGAAGATAGATCTGAGATCAGGATATCACCAGCTTAGAGTGCGAGAGCAAGACATTCCAAAGACGGCATTCCGAACTCGGTATGGTCATTACGAGTTCCAGGTTATGCCATTCGGACTGACAAACGCACCTGCGGTATTCATGAACCGAGTGTGCAAGCCTTACTTGGATAAGTTCGTAATTGTCTTTATTGATGACATACTGATTTATTCAAAGGACGAGAAAGAGCACGAAGAACATCTTAAGGCAATTTTGGAATTGCTTAAGAAGGAGCAGTTGTATGCTAAGTTTTCAAAATGTGAATTTTGGATCCCGAAGGTACAATTTCCTCGTGTACGACGTCATCATAGCAGTAGGCATACATTTGGAACCAGCCAAGATAGAATCTTATGATTGGGCGTCTCCCAAGACACCAACGGAGATCCGCTAATTTTTAGGTCTTGCTGGTTACTATCGGAGGTTCATCGAAGGATTTTCGAAGATTGCTAAATCAATGACAAAACTTACTCAGAAAGGAATCAAGTTTGACTGGGGAGAAAAGGAAGAAAACGCTTTTCAGTTAATAAAGCAGAAGTTGTGCAGTGCACCAATTCTGGCTTTACCTGAAGGAAGCGAAGACTTTGTGGTCTACTGTGATGCGTCACACAAGGGTTTAGGTGTTGTATTGATGCAGAGAGAGAAGGTGATTGCTTATGCTTCTCGACAACTAAAAGTTCACGAGAAGAACTACACCACTCATGATTTAGAACTTGGATCGGTGGTGTTTGCTCTAAAAATATGGAGACACTATCTTTACGGAACCAGATGCACCGTGTTCACCGACCATAAAAGCCTACAACACATTCTCGATCAGAAAGAGCTTAACATGAGGCAACGCCGTTGGCTAGAATTGTTAAGTGATTACGATTGCGACATTCGTTATCATCCAGGGAAGGCAAACGTAGTGGCCGATGCGTTGAGCCGTAAGGAACGGATTGAGCCATTGCGGGTTCGAGCCTTAGTTATGACAATTGGCTTGGATCTTCCCAAACGAATATTAGAAGCTCAGATCGAAGCCCAAAAACCAGAGAATCTCGTGAATGAAGACGTAGGCGGTACAGTCAGAAGGGATATACCCAAGGAAAGATTGGAACCACGTGCCGATGGAACCTTATGTTTACACGGCAGGAGTTGGTTGCCTTGCTATGGAGACTTAAGATCCGTGATTATGCACGAATCCCACAAGTCAAAATATTCTATCCATCCCGGTTCCGAAAAGATGTATCAAGACGTGAAGAAATTATATTGGTGGCCAAACATGAAGGCTGACATCGCCACGTATTGCTTAACGTGTGCGAGGGTCAAAGCTGAACATCAAAGGCCATCGGGATTGCTAGTACAACCTGAGATACCCGAGTGGAAGTGGGATAATATCACGATGGATTTTATCACCAAGCTTCCTAAGTCATCGCAAGGTTTTGACACCATCTGGGTGATTGTGGATCGACTTACAAAATCTGCTCACTTCTTGCCAATAAGGGAGAATGACCCATTGGACAAGTTGGCAAGGTTGTACCTGAACAGGATAGTGGCAAGACACGGGATACCTGCCTCAATTATCTGTGATCGTGATGGAAGATTTACTTCAAATTTCTGGAGATCATTTCAGAAAGCTTTGGGTACAGATATTAGTATGAGCACTGCGTATCATCCAGAAACTGACGGCCAGAGCGAGAGAACCATTCAAACTCTCGAGGACATGCTACGTGCTTGCGTGATCGATTTTGGCAAGGGCTGGGTTAAACATTTGCCATTGGCCGAGTTTTCATACAACAACAGTTATCACGCTAGCATAAAGGCCGCCCCTTATGAGGCATTGTATGGTCGAAAATGTCGATCACCGGTGTGCTGGGCCGAGGTTGGGGAAGCTCAACTGACTGGCCCGGAGTTAATCCAAGAAACAACAGAAAAGATCGTCCTGATCAAGCAGAGGATGCAAGCTGCTCAGGATCGACAAAAGAGCTACGCTGATCGGAAGCGAAAGCCGATGGAATTCGAAGTTGGGGATAGAGTTATGCTCAAGGTCTCACCTTGGAAAGGGGTTGTACGATTCGGTAAGCGGGGCAAGCTGAATCCGAGATACGTCGGACCTTTCAGAGTGTTAGCCAAAGTTGGGAAAGTTGCCTACAAGCAAGAATTGAGCAGAGTTCATCATACCTTCCATGTGTCTAATCTGAAGAAATGTTACGCTGACGAACCATTAGTCGTGCCGTTGGAAGGAGTTCACATTGATGACACGCTCCAGTTTGTGGAAGAGCCCGTTGAAATTATGGAACGGGAGATCAAACGATTGAAGCGAAGCCGGATACCATTGGTTAAGGTTCGCTGGAACTCTAGGCGGGGCCCTGAGTTCACCTGGGAACGTGAAGATTCGTTCAAAAAGAAATACCCACATCTCTTCACAAAACGGGCTTCGTCATCTACTACAAGGTCTTAAGCTTTGAGGACAAAGCTCTTTTAACGGGTGGAGACTGTAACATTTCTCATTTTCATGTCATTGTACGACACTATTAATGATCACTATTTATTTTAGTCTGATACGGGTTTACTTTTAATTTTTCTTTTAAGCTAAATCGCGAAGACTAGAAATAATCACATAACGTAAATGGTCACCAAATAAATTAAGGTTTATGTCAAGTAAGTGTCTAGTAATTATTAGGACAATAATTATTGGCTTTGCTCATTTTATTTTTATTGGTCACGTAAATGGCTTACGTTTCGCAATAAAATGCACTTAGACGCACCACGAAAATACCTAGACTTACCTAGACTCAAACCAATACCCATTTTAAATGCCTAAACACAAAACTTGACCAAAACTTATGTTAATAACACAAGTTAGCCGAATTTAGCTAAGTAAAGCTCACAAGAATCGTCCTAAGCGATTTATCTAGCAAAGAAATCCTCTAATGATCTTAACAAGTACATGTACATTCTAATCCTCATAAATGCTAGTCCTAATGGTCTCCTACTAGCTTGTTAACCATTGGATAGTAATCCTTTTGTTTCCTTGATCCTCCTAGGCGTGGCAAATTAAGAGAACACACAAACCATGATCTAAAATCTTAAGCAATCTTGTACAATTCAAGGATAATTAAGGAAATGTCCTTGTGTCTCCCACTAGATTATTAACCAAAGGTTAATAACCATTTCTTATGTTTCTTGCCTTCTTATGCCACGGTTAACCAAGCCTCAACCCACAAAACCTAAAGATTTCACTAGCTAAGTAAATCTTGTACATCTTGAGGCTCATTAAAGCTTGTACTTAGTGGTATATTAACAAAACCAAGGGTGATTAACTAAAAACCTATGAAACCATCTCATTAGGGTACGGTTTTGGTTAAGGGAGAACTAGGAAGAGTAACTAGCCACATTGTCTATAAATAAGACCCACTAATTTACTTGACACTCTTCCTTATCACCTTAAACTCTCTCAAGTATAAACATTACCCACTTACTCCTTGGTTTCATTTGGCATACATTGTAACTAAACCTTATTCGAACCTATATTTCAATTCCAAGAACACAAGGTACTTTAAGATCACGAATAAGAGCTAAGGAAGTTAGGTTATAAGCTTTGGAGCTTATATTTATACACGTTGGGTGTATACGGGTTGAACTCACTACGCAAACCACGAACCAAAATCTTAGGACCTTTGTAAGTCGCTACTAAGTCTTTTACATCATTTGTAATTCGTATATCCTTGATAAATTTCTATGTTGCGTTAAAACTTGAGTTAAATACTCACGGGTACGTAAAACCTGCATGTTTCGACTCATGCATGGTTCACGCACCAATATATGTTATACAATACTAACTTCTGTGGTGCTAGGGTAATTAAAACATGACTAACTATCGTATAAAGGCCTAACAATTCATTTGAAATGCAAAGATAGATACCAACTTAAAATCTATCGCGTATACTTAGCGTACATAATTCCTATACGTAAACACTTTCTAAAAACGTAACCATTAGCCTTGGGAACACCTACAACGACCTTTTAGACGAGTGCATGTAACGAACATCGAATTAAAAATGTTAACTAGTACCAAGATGGTATGTCACGACATAGAGACCAAGTTGTTAGAACAAAGAAGCTAATTTTGGGTCTTAAGGGGTTTAACGGTCCACGGTTGGAGGCCCAACAGGCCCAACGAGCTTGCAAAATAAGCCATGGCTTATTTATAAGCTATACGAGTTTAAATATGAGTTGAGAGTATTTAAATAATAAACTTGGACCTTAACTTGTCTTTTGATAAGCTGACCAATGAAACAGATTAAATAGAATTAAGACGAATAGAAAATTTGCTAAAATGCCTAAGAAACTCTTAAGGTACTTATCGGGTCGAGTTGTTAGGCTTGCGAGCCCAATAGGCTCGAAATAAGCTACAATAAGCTCCCCGAGCTTATTTATAGCTTATCAGGCCCCACTGAGCTTATTGAGGACCTTTGAACTTATTAAAACCATAACGGATCTTTCAAACATTAAACGGGCCTTAACGGGCCCAACAAGGCCCGTTAAGCCAAAAATAAGCTCGAAATGCTTATTTTTAAGCCGAAACAGTTTTGTTGGCTTATTTGGACTAAATAAAGCCAAATGCCACTCGTTGGGATTAAATTGGAGCTAAAATGCAATTTTTGCAAATAAAGGGGCTAAAAATGTAAATTTCGAAACTTAAGGGATTAAATTGTCATTTTCGAATTGTGATAACTCCAGGGACTGTTTTTGAAACATTCTGAAACTCAGGGACTGAAGTGTAACTATAAAGACCTAAATTACATTTTTGTAAACTTAAAGGACTAATTATGTAATTATCGAAACTAAAGGGTTTAAAGTGTAAATGTTTATATTTTATAAACCTAGGGACTAAAGTGTAATATCTAGAAACTTAAGGGTATATTTGTGAACAAAAGTGAATTAATAAAACACTTAACGAATTGGTCAAATATTAAGATATTTGTACATTAAACGGGTTTAATTAACGACTTAATAAATAAGTATATTTATTAACAATGATTTCATGTTTCCTGAGAACCATCAAAATTATAAATACAATAATCATGTGCACCACCACACAAGTGATAACAATATATATAAACTTGAAATGGAATTTAGTTTATACAATGAGTCATTAGCCTAAATATGTAGACTAAGACTTGACCGTATTTACTTAGGTATTTGACGATGTGATTCATTGCTTACTTGGATATTTATTATCATTCAGAGAACTACCTGCTAAGGTGAGTTCATAGCCCCATATTTTACAATTATTTAAATGATTTACATCGTTGGGGTGAGAACATGCTTTCTTTTACAAATTGGACGCAAGTGTACATTTTATACTATGATTACGTGTTTGCCTGAGTAACTATAACCCATTATGTCCATCATCATGAACTGTTAATTGCATATATGTAATTGGGAATTGCATTATGTGGGCGCGAATGTTATGAATAGATCTATTAGGGATTGACAATCCCCGTTCGGGTGACTAGCTATCACCGGGAACGAACGCATATCATGTCGAATTTGGGATATTGCAGGGTTAGCACATCATTCATGGACACTTGTCGGCAAATTTATTTGCATTCATATACGTTGAGCTTCGGTGTCATGAGCTTAGGAAAACGTAATCACTTTTTTTATTATGTTTGCATCTATTGTTTAATCATACACTTGGAAATCTTGCGGTCCTACAAATGATTTACATAAACTTATGAATTCACCAACATTATGTTGATGTTTTAAGCATGTTTTTCAGGTCAATAAGGTACGAGGTGCGATGATACATTGGAAGTCAATAATTGAAGAGTCAACATTGAAGATTTGGGGTCTTATTACATTTTGGGGACAATTGTTATAAACCGGAATCTTTACATATATTGTTGAACAATTTGAAGCCATGGGCTTATGTAACAAACAAGTATTTTGTTAATCCAATGTATCTTTTCAAACGATACGTTTAGTGGTCGTTCTCATATCTTGTGCTATTGAGCCATAAATGTAACGCCCTCGGATATTCAACATTCCGATGTGACCCAGATTTGGGGGTGTTACACTACGTGCCATCTACTGTACTAGTTCAAGCTGTTGCTGCAACGGAAGGTAATCCTGCAATACAACACCATACAACAATTGAAACAATATTGAACATGACTCCAGAGAACAAAGAACACTTTCTGTCTGAAAAAGAAGCAATTTTCTTGATTTTAGCTGGTATTGGAGATGATATCTATTCCACTGTTGATGCTTGTAAAATAGCGAATGAGATGTGGAAAGCCATTGAAAGGCTACAACATGGTGAATCATTAAACGTACAAGATGTAAAGACCAATCTGTTCTGGGAATTTAGGAAGTTTACTTCTCGAGATGGAGAATCAATGGAGTCGTATTACTCACGGTTTTATAAACTGATGAATGAATTGACAAGGAACAACTTGCAAGTTACTACAATGCAAGTGAATGTTCAATTTCTTCAACAACTTCAACCAGAATGGTCAAGATTTGTGACGGTTGTCAAGCAATCAAAAGAAATAGACACCATCTCATATCACACACTTTTTGACATTCTGAAGCAGTATCAAAATGAAGTTAATGATATCCGTGCTGAGAGAATAGCCAAAAGTGCAAATCCATTAGCACTTCTTGCGGCTGCTCAACCATACTCAGATAATTACTATCAAGCACCAAAACCTCAGAGAACAAATACAACATCATCTTCCACAAGACCAAGTGCATCTACCAGACACAAAGGCAAAGAGATCGCCAAACCAGTTACACCTCAATCTGAGTCAGTATCTGAAGAAGACAGTGATCCTGAACAAGCTCAGAGGGATAAGGATATGCAAAAGAATTTGGCACTCCTTGCAAAGTATTTCAAGAAGCTCTACAAACCTACCAACAACAACCTTTGAACATAAGAATAAACCCGGATGTGTTTCTTTAACTTTTAAACACCATAAAAAGTAACAGGTTTTAACCACCAGAATCTCAGTAACATAAACAACATGTTTCAAATTTGTGGTAGATTCTTAAGAGGAAGAACACATAAACCACAAAAAAAAGAAACTATTAAAAACATTAAATGAACAGTAACCAAGATAAGACTCTGATGAACAGTAACCATATGAACATTATATAAACAGTGACGTGAATAGTAACAACAAACACATGATACAATACACCCCTGCAGCTTTGATGCCAATTGTTATCCCTAAAGATTCACATAACAAGAGGCATGATCCGGAGGTCGGGGAGGATTGAACAAATGTTTAGCCATATTATTTAGTAAGAGAAAGGAAATATGTGTGTTTTCTAGAGAGAGAAACGCACACCTTATTACAAGTGAAATGAATCCTCACCCCTCCATGGAAGTATGGAGGGGATATATATATACCTGGACAAGATCTACGTACTACACTTGACATTTCTAGTCCTTGCGTGTCCGGCCAATATAAACTAATGTAATTCTGTATTAGCTGACATATTTTAAGGCTAACACAAAGATAGATACCAACTTGAAATCTATCACGCTTTTTTTTTATTTGTTTTAATTCCCCCCAAAAACAAAGCACAATCAAAACACACCACGACACCACACACACAAAAATCAAAAAACACACAAACACAACCAAACACCACCACGTCAACAAACATACAAATCACTGACACAACACACCACCACACCAAATCACCTGCACAAAACAACACACAGCACCATCACTTACGACACTTCTCTGTTTTTTTTCCATACACACAAGAAAAGCCACAAAACTACACAAAACACCAAGTCCGGATTCACTACCATGCACACAAAACACACAACAACAACACGTTTAACTGGCGTACATAAATCCTATCTCGTAAACACTTTCAAAAACGGTAACCATAACCTTGAACACCTACAACGACCTTTTAGACGAGTGCATGTAACAAAGATAGAATTAAAAATGTTAACTAGTACCAAGATGGTATGTCACGACCTAGAGACCAAGTTGTTAGAACAAAGGAGCTAATTTCGGGTCTTAATGGGTTTAACGGTCCACGGTTGGAGGCCCAACAGGCCAAACGAGCTCGCAAAATAAGCCACGGCTTATTTATAAGCTATACGAGTTTGAATATGAGTTGAGAGTATTTAAATAATAAACTTAGACCTTAACTTGTCTTTCAAAACCAAACGAAACCCTTAATGGGCTCATTAGCCTATTAACGAGCCCTATACGAGCAAGAAGCTCATAATAAGCCCAAGACAGCTTATTAAGATACTCTTATAGGCTAAAAATGTAGTGCTTAAGGACCTTGAATTGTTAAATTGGACCCAAATGGACCAAACCAAAAGCTTTGAAAACCCATTCGGGCCTTAAATGGGCTCAACAAGCCCAATGCCGAGAGCTTATTGGCTTATTTGATAAGCTGACCAACAAAACAGATTAAATGGCAATTGTAAGAAGAATAAAAAGTTAGCTAAAATGGCAAATAAACCTAAGGCCTACTTATTATCGGGTCGAGTTGTTCGGCTTACGAGCCCAATAGGCTCGAAATAAGCTACAATAAGCTCCTCAAGCTTATTTACAACTTATCAGGCCCCACTGAGCTTATTGAGGACCTTTGAACTTATTAAAACCATAACGGATCTTTCAAACATTAAACGGGCCTTAACGAGCCCAACAAGGCCTGTTAAGCCAAAAATAAGCTCGAAATGCTTATTTTTAAGCCGAAACAATTTTGTTGGCTTATTTGGACTAAATAAAGCCAAATGTCACTCGTTGGGATTAAATTGGAGCTAAAATGCAATTTTTGCAAATAAAGGGGCTAAAAATGTAAATTTCGAAACATAAGGGAATTAAAGTCATTTTCGCTATGTGAATAACTCCAAGACTGTTTTTTTGAAATATTTTGAAACTCAGACTGAAGTGGTAACTATAAAGACCTAAATTACATTTTTGAAACATTAAAACTAATCTTATGTAATTATTAAAACTAAGGGTTTTAAAGTGAAAATGTATATAAACCTAGGGACTAAATGTGTAGTTCTAGGAAACTTAAGAGGGTATATTTGTAACAAACAGTGATTAATAAAACACCCTAACGAATTGGTCGAAATATTAAGAATATTCGAAATTATACGTGTTTAATAAAAAAAAAAGGGAAAATGTGGAAAAAATTGGGGAAAAAGATTAGGAAGTCTTCGACTTCATAAATAAGTATATTATAAACACCAATGATTTCTACGTATCCCGAGAACCATCGAAATTATAAATACAATAATCATGTGCACCACCCACACAAAAGTTAACATTATATATAAACTGTGAACTGGAATCTTAGTTTATACAATGAGTCGTTCAGCCAAAAAGGTAGACTAAGACTTGTCTGTATTATTACTTAGGTATGTTGACGGTGTGTGATTCATTCCTTACTTGGATATTTATAATCAATAAGAACTACCTGCTAAGTGAATCATAGCCCCATGTTTTATAATTATTTAAATGATTTACATCGTTGAGGGTGAGAACATTCTTTGTTTTACAAGTTGGACGCAAGTGTACATTTTATACATATGTACGTGTATTGCCTGAGGTAACTATAACCCATTACGTCTATCATCATGAACTTTAATTGCATAGATGTAATGGGAATTGCATTATGTAGGCCGAATTATTATGAATAGAATCTATTAGGGAGTGACAATCCCCGTTTCGGGATGTGACAAGCCTATCTCCCACGGGAACGAACGCATATCATGTCGAATTTGGGATGTTGCAGGGTTAGCACATCATTCACAGACACTTATTGGCAAATTTATTTGCATTCATATGCGTCGAGCTTCGGTGTCGCGAGCTTAGGAAAACGTAATCACTTTTTTTATAATGTTTGCATATGTTGCTTAATCTTACACTTGGAAATCTTGCGGTCCTACAATTGATTTACATAAACCTATGAATTCACCAACATTATGTTGACGTTTTAAGCATGTTTTCAGGTCAATATGGCACGAGGTGCGATGATACATTGGAAGTCAATAATTGAAGAGTCAACATTAAAGATTTAAGGTCTTGTTACATTTTGGGGACAATTTTTATAAACCGGAATCTTTACATATATTGTTGAACAATTTGAAGCCATGGGCTTATGTAACAAACAAGTATTTTGTTAATCCAATGTATCTTTTCAAACGACACGTTTAGTGGTCGTTCTCATATCTTGTGCTATTGAGCCATAAATGTAACGCCCTCGGATATTCAACATTCCGCTGCGACCTAGATTTGGGGGTGTTACACACAAGGAGATTCATGCTTGTGTTGCATTCACAATCGTACTCTCATATATGGATTAAGAGATGAACTTCGGTATATGTTTTCATATATTGAACATATGCTCTCACAACCATCAATCATCATCCTACCACCTCCACCATCCTCCCCAAACTAAACATACTCTATGTTTAGTCTTTCAAATAATTGATCATCTACCATTTTGCAAGCAAGTCCTATAAAGCTCTACTAGTTATAGGACTTTTTGTAGTTTAAATTTCATGTATGTCAGCATGTTATTTTATTATGTATGCATGAGTGTTTTACACACTAATTGTAATCTTAATGAATGAACCTTGGTGGTTGTATGTCATATTCTTCTTCCTGTGCTACATGTTAAAATATTTGTATTGTTCTAACCCATTTTGTACCAAGAAACCATAAGCTCGATTCCTGGTGCCCTCTAACGAGGGGAGCATCACATGCAAGGTGTTTAGGATCAAAAATGGGTGGTCTATATGGAAAAATTACATTAGTTTGGTTTAAGTTTAAAATACAAGACTAAAAGTGTAATTAGTCCAAAGTGTCCTTGTTTTTACCTATATAAAACTTCCACTAATCAACATTAGAGGGTGAAAACTCACATTTGTTAAATTCCCCTTTCTTTTTTTGCCATTTGTAAATAAAACCAAAATTAATAAAGCTCGCATCCTCAATAATTGGCTTATTCTTATTTAGAGCCTTTTTTGTGTTCCCCGACTCTCAATTCGTGAATCGGAAAACCTCACAAGTAGTATCAGATATGCACAAATAAAAATGAGGCGATTTCGTGATGTTTTTTGAGATAAATCCGTTCAGCTAGATTCGGCTTTTTCAGCTTATTTTTGAGTGTTGAGTTGGTAACAAAGCAGCTTATTCCAGATTATTTGAGCTTATTATCAATTCATTGTCAAATTCAGTCCAGATTCATCACAAATTTTTCAGCAGCTTATTCAGTTAGTTTTGGCAGTTTTTGGTGTTTACTGAGTTTTCTGCTTATTCAGTTCGTTTAGCAGCATATGTGTTATGTTTGATGTGTGATTTGATCGAGTTTGACTCCTTACGGTTTTATCGTAAGATTTGATCAAACTCGGTCAGATTCGGTTATATGATATGCTAAATCTGCTTGTGTTACAAATTCGGAACTGGTCAATCAGTCAAACTCAGAGGTCAAAGCCAAACTCAGTAATCGAACAACTTATTCCGAGTTTCAGGCTTTCTTTCCAAAAATGGTTCCAAAAATGGTTTTTACTCAAGATTCAGATATGTACAAAATTTTAACATCAAACTTCGAAATCAAAAATGATTTCATCGAGTTTTTAAACTCAGTTACATACCGAGTTTAAGGAGTTTAAACTCGATATCGATAATGAAAAAGAATACAGAAAAAGAAGATACAAGACTTTCACCATCACAACTACAACAATCTACATAACCACTATTCTACCCTAATCCCATCCTCCACAACATATACCTCTTCTCCACACAAAACCGACTCAACCCTAGACTCTATAACAAACCATGATCTCAGATATATTCTCTTTTCGTGTCTTTCATTGAATATGTGACCGTTAAAAGATCAAGAGCACAAGAGACATCATCATCGATCCTTTAAGAAGCATCACTTCTTTTCAATATTCGAAACTTCAAAAGATTTAACAAGAACAAGAATGTTCTCATTCTTTCTTGTTTTGTTGCTCAAAAATACAAAATAAGAAGTGAAAAACCTACCAGAGATCATTTCATGATTTTGAAGTCACCGGTTTCTTGTGTTCTTCATGGTATTGTGTCAATAAAAAAATGAATGAGTTGTGGTTTCAGATGGTTTCGGATGTATTGTGGACAGTGAGACAATAAAGCAGAAAATTCAAAATACTTTAAGCAGTTGGGTTTAAGTATTGATTGTTTGAGAAACGTTTGGATGGTATCTACTGAGTTTGATGGTAACTAAAGAAAGAGATGGGGCGTTTTATTTTCAAAAGTAATTAAAATTTTAAGTTTTCTAGACCTGGGCGTTTAACGCCGTCAAGGTTGGTGACCCCGGCACATGTGTTGTGGTGACGGCGTCGCTTGTTAATCGTGACGCCGTCTTCACGTTCTGTGAAAATGATATTTTTGTTTTTGATGAAAAATTTCCTGCACTTGATTCCATAAGTTAATTCTTGTACTGCATAAAACCTGAGATTTCATAATTCAATCATTTGACGCGAATTAATCTAAACATGTAATTAAACTTGTCTTGAACTGGCTCAAAAAGCCTTATAAATTTCCCCTACACTATTATTGCAAATACCCTTTGATTGAAATTTAAGACTAACTCAAAGACAAACAAAGCATGACATGATTACAAGATAGTTCAAACATAATAAAACAAACTATAAAGAATTAAAACACACGAGACACTCCTAATATGCGGGAAATGGTAAATTGGGTTGCCTCCCAAGAATCGCTTTTCTTTATTTACGAGTCTTGTAGCTAGACTCGAAGTTACACGTTCTTACGTTGTTTCGTGAATGCTTATGTGTCCCCGAATGAGCCATTCCTTCATACTTTCATCTACTTGGTATTCGGGACCTAGATTCAAACAGTTTTTATACATAAATTTGTTCTTTACGTACACATTCTTAAATCCGTTAATTAGATCTCTTTGACCCAGCACAAGGATGGGTGGGATCTTACTCCATGATACATGCCCCCAACGCTTAAACCTAGGTATGGTGCGGGGTGTTTGGAATGTGTAATTATAGAAGATCCTATTAAAGGATATCAATCCTTTAGCGCAATCATACTCGAGTTTAGTGGTTTTCCTAAAGGGTCTACCTACTACAACTTCAACCTCGTTAATTTGAATAAATTCGCCAATGTTCTCTAATACTACGAAGTCAGTAGTGTAGGTGAAGCTACCAACAAACACGTAGACATCCCTAACAATGGCAACTAAGTTCTTCCTGGTACTTTCTAATCCTTTTACCATTATAGTGTTGTAGGCTTTTCGCGTGATAATGTTCATGGGTAGGAAAGGGTCAAAGTAGGCGGTAGACTTCCTAAATCCAATCATACATTGGAATGCTAAGTTGATTGGTAGTTTTACACACGAAAAATATATATAAAATATAATACTTTTAAAAGAGAAATTAAGAAGGTTACCAAGTTACCCTTGATAAAAAAAAAAAAATAAAATAAAAAAAAAAAAAAAAAAAAAAAAAAAAAAACAAAAAAAATAATAAAAAAAAAAATAAAAGAAAAAACGACATTTCTTAATGGTCCAATGAAGGAAGAGGTGTATGTTGCTCAGCTAGATGGGTTCGTTGATCCAGGGATCATCCCAGAAAAAGTATACTTATAGGAAAGCTTTGTATGGATTACAACAAGCTCCACAAGAGCTGGTATGATGAACTATCAACAACTCCTGATATCCATAGGCTTTTCTAACGTACAATTGACCCAACTTTATTCAAGATAAAAATACGGGGGAGGAGATTTACTAGTGCAGATTTCGTTGATGACAATAATTTTTTTGGGTCTACAAACCCTAAATATTCAAAAAGATTTGAAAAGTTAATGCACAGTAGATTTGAAATGTCCTTAATGGGGGAGATGAAGTTCTTTTTAGGACTACAGATCCACAGTCGTTGTCCCACAAAATGTATTTTTATCAATCAGGCCCAAAGTCGCTTTAGAAATTCTGAAAAGCATAATATGGACAATTGTCACTCCATTGGTACACCATTGGCTATAAACCCAAACTAGATGTAGATTTGAGTGGCGAACCGTTAGACCAATCTGATTACCGTTAGTAAAATCGGTGTCAAACGTTACTTGACATCTAGTAGACCAGACCTAGTGCAAGCACCCGCTATGCTATTGGCCTGTTATCACACAGATCAAGGGCCCACCATACCACAAAAGCACCTTCAAGGAGGTTAAAGAATTTTTAAATACCTAAAGGGTACCGTTAAAACAAGGGATCTGGTATCCAAAGGGTTTGGCTTTTGAACTAACTGGCATTTTCAGACGCTGATCATGCCGGATGCATTGATACCCGCAAAAGCACTTCTGGTGGGATATAGTTCATTGGCGATAAGCTAGTAAGTTAGATGTCAAAGAAACAGAACTGCACTGCAATGTCTACGAGCAAGGGGGGAGTTACGTGGCGGTTATCTGCAAGTTATGCTCAAGTAATGTGGATGAGGACACAGCTTCTAGATTATGGCTTCAACTACAACAAAATACCGTTGTACTGCGACTCTCAGTCAAACCTTGCCAATATCATTGCAAACCCGTACTAGCAACATAATTTAAAAATTTTTTTTATTTTTTTCTTGCGAACATAAGCACATCCATACTAGGTATCATTTCATAAAGAAACAGGTTGAAAATGCTATAATTGAATTATATTTTTGTCAGAACTGATACCAATTAGTGATATGTTTACGAAAGCCCTTCCTCAAGGATAGGTTTAAGTATCTTGTAGAAAGGATTGGTATGGAGATGTTTGAACTCCAGTCTGATCTGGAGGTTCTGTTAAATGCGACTGCTTGCTATCTCATCAAACATCACCTTGTACATCTTTTTGAGAAAAGCAAAATACAAAAATATAAACTTCAAAAATAAATACTAATCAGAAAAAACAGAAAAATTTCAAAAGATTCTTCTCGACATGTCTCTTGGAATCGATAACATTTACGTGCTTAGAAATGTCGATTAACATTGACACGAGTGTGTAAATGAAGTTCGAGCGAGAGTTGCAAATAGTTTCAAAGCATGTCATTTCTAATTTTCTAAATGGCTTATGTGCAAATATTAGTACATAACCTAGACTTCAAATAAAGGAAGGTTTATAACTTATCCTCACAACGAGAAAATTAACGTTTCTCGGTCTTGAGTTGTTCTTAAAAGACATTCAATGTTTTTAGCTCAAGAAAAAGGATAGTGTACGTTTCAGTGCGCTTACCCTTACCGTTAGAAGAGAAGTCCTCTAACATCTGGTTTTTCAAAAAGTTGGACATAATTTTTCAAGAATTTCTTGATGACAATTCATAATTTTTCAAAATTATGTGTTCAACACTCCAACCCTCACAAAGTTTTCAAAAGACAACAATTTTTCAATTGGTCCTATTTTTGAGGGGGAGTTTTTCGAAAAACAAAGTTTTAATGTTCTTGGATACATCAACAACGACAATTCTTATGTATTCAAAACATTATCAAAATGTTCCAAACCATTCATGCTGATAATATTTTCTCCCACAGAATTTTCAAGACATATTTTAATCACAAGGTATTTCAAAAACTAAGTGTTTATTATTTAAAATAAGGGGAGAAAATATAATTAAAATATGATCTAATCGACTCAATGTGCTGAACAGTAAGAAAAGGTTTTATGGTTCGATCTTATACCCAACAACACCTTAATTTCACTACGATTCTGAAGTCATAAGGTGGTTAGGTTAGGAATCAATCCTATGATCCAACCAGAACCGGAGGATCTACCTAAGGATAATCCAAAGTTAGAAATAGCAGTCCTTAGGTATGATTGGAGATGAATGTATATGGGAATAATGCCGACCTAAGATTGAGCTAACACTAGAACTATCACAACAGGTGTTAGTAATGACGTCTTGGTAAGCATTGAAGGCGTTGAAGAATTGAAAAAAAAAATGTATGGGATAAAATGGTCTAAAGCACAAACACTCCTCAACTTAATACACCTAGCCCCATTACCAAATATAAGAAATAGAAGCCCTCCTCAAACTTTAAGGCAGAAATCGGGTCAATACATATGCTGTCTGTAACATTTCTCATTTTCAGGTTATTTTCAACTTTAATAAATTCCATTATTTATTTTTAGAGTTTTACGCGTTCGCTTTTAATTATTATCTTATTGTTAAAATCGGTAAACTAAAACAATTTTCAATGGTAAACGGACACCAAACAAATTAAAGTTTACATCAAGCAAGTGTTATAGGATTATTAGGAAGTATAATTTTAACATTTCATAATTTATTTTTGTTGGTTACGTAAAACGCTTACGTTTCGCAATAAATTACTTTCGGTCGTACCCGGAAGCACCTTTACCCATCTACACTTAAACAAATACCCACGTTTATACCCAATACTCAAAATTTATTTATTTTCCTCACTTATACCATCTTAGAACCGGATATGAGCTCATACCCATGAAATAAATCATTTAATCTCTTTTAAACCTTTCCTACAACATGTTATATCTTACATAATGTACCCTAAGCTCATGTTTCAAGTAATTGTCAAATCCCTTGTACCCTCCCCCCTCCTAAACCGTGGCCTCCTCCTTGGGAGGAGGAGAGCTCTTTCAAGCTTGTCCTTTTACCACTTATACATCCATGGTTTAGATTTAAGGTGGTTTACTAGTTTCCTAAGCACTATATAATGAAAGCCTTAAGTCCTTATTACTCTTTCACTCTCATTCAAGAAAAATCAAGCAAATACTCTCTCATTTCCCACTTAAAACCCACGGCACACCTTAATTTATTAGGGTTTCATTTTTCTTTTGCATCCAAGGTATTCCAAGCATTCAAGTGTTCATCCTAAGACTACCTAAGACTACTTCAAGGTGTTGGGAAGCTTAGATTAGGGTTTTCACAAGGACTTTATCAAGAAAGCATATTTAGGGTTTTTCGTGATATGGGTTTTGATTGTGAAGGCTTGATTGTGGTTTACATCTCCGTGTTCATTTCCCTACTTTGATTTCCTATAGGTCTATTTAAAGTTTTTCAATATTTTTATTAATTTCCTATTGTTTTCATATTTGTTGCATTAGTTAATCACCACCTAGTTTTATTTTAAAGTTATATAAAGTTTATGATGATTTCATATGGACAAAGGACATGGACATTTAGAGGACTAAATATACCATGTGTATATATACGTATCAACACTTTGGTAAATTATGGGAGCTAAGGTTCCCTAATTAAAATGATTGTAATTACTTGTTTAATTAGAAACCCTAATTATGTCTTTATATATATTTTTGAAATTATATAATATATACTTTTTCATGTTTTTTATTTTATAAAATAGTACACTTTATATGGATCGTGAGCATGTTAAGGAAAGTCGGAAGAAAAACAGAAATTATATACGAACAAAGATACGGGAATTTACAAGTTATATATTTATAACTTTATAAAAAATAATTATATAAACTGTGATGAACAGTAAAAGTTACTGTTCATCAGGGGTATAAATTGTATAAATATAATATTTTGATAATTTTCCTTAATACGAACCCACGGACATAAAGAACTCGAAAAACGGAATTATAACGAATTAGTTACGTAGTTTACAAGATATATATATATTTAATTCTATAAAAATATTTTTATAAACTGATATGAATAGTAAATGCTACTGTTCATCAGTGGTTTAAAATTTTATAAATATAATAAATTGATAAATTTTCTTAATACTAATCCAAGGACATAAGGATCTCGAGAAACGGAACTATAACGAACGAATTGCGATTTAATTAAGTTACAAATAATTAGTTTTATAAACTGTGATGAACAGTAAAAGTTACTGTTCATCAGTGGGTTAAACTTTATAAATATGATATTTTGATAAATCATTTTAATACGGAGACATGGACATAAGAAACGTATAAAAACGGAAGTCGAATCGAATTTAAAGATATGAGTTTTAAAACTCGCGCGCATTACTTATATTTTTATATAAATTTTTATAAAATAATTAATTTAATAATAAAATATCATTATTAAATCATATATTTTTACAAACGATGCATTTATAAACGAAAATAATATTTTCTTACGGACACAAGTACACACGCTTTTATTTAACAAAGTACGAGTTAATTATTGTTTTAACTTTTAATTAATTAATAAAAACTATTAGGTGGTGGTGTAGCTATGCAATATGTGATGTTTTATTTACATGAAATACATTATACTCATACAAACCTATACTTTAATTATGGTTGCATTCAAATGCCGAGGCGATTCACGTACTTTTATTTAAATAAATCAGTCAATTATACTTTCGGTGAGTTCTATTAGGCCCCACTTTATTACAACTACATTGTTTTTTACAACTTTGGGCGTGAGAAACATGGCATTGTTTTACATTGTGGACGCAAAGTGCTCTTTTAGAAATATTACGAGTTGGCCTAAGCAGCTAAACCCACTATTGCCCACCCTCATGAACTGTCAATTGCTAGTTAGCGAGCGCGAATGTTATGAATAGATCTATTTAGGATTGACATCCCCGTTCGGGTGAGTAGCGCTCATGAGTTTCGGGGGGACCGAAACAACGAACGGTTATACGTGTCGAGAACAATTTGGATGTGCAGGGCACTTTTGAACATCTACATGGGGCACATTAGTGCATTAAATTGACATACATATATGTCGAGCTTCGGTGTACATGAACTTAGTGCACTCGTAATTACTTTTGAGATTATTGTATGTGTTACATGTTCTTACTTTGGTAATTTGGTGGTCACTACTTTATACATTTACTTTAAAAAACCTGTGAATTCACCAACTTATGTTGACCTGTTGTGTGTGTGTCACACCACGCCCCCCACCCACCTCCCCCCCCCCCACCACTCAACAGAGACCCCCCCCCCCGTCCTTTTCCCCCCAGTCCCCCACATATCCCCCCCCGGTACGAGAAGAAACAAGGTACATTGGGTGGTCATCATTTGGAGTCATTACTATCAAGATTTGGATCATGCATTACATTTGGGAATATTTGTTATGTTCTTAAAATCTTTAATTGTCATGGATGAACTATTTAAGCTTCGGCTTTGTAAACAAACAAGTCTATTTAATCCATGTATCAATTTTAAACGACTCATATAAGGTCGTTTCTCTTATCTCGTGCTGTTGATCTGTGAAGTTACATTCCCCAACCATTATGTCCGCTGCGACCATTTTGGGGGTGTACAGATTGGCATCAAGAGCCTAGGGTTATAGAGAACGGGTCAAATGTTTTTTACTTGGACTATAACCATTTTTGTTTTTCAAACATTGCATCATACAAATGTTTTTTTCACGGGACACCATACATATGTGTTGCATTAGTTGGTTATGCTATATGCTTTCATGATATGCATACATGTTTATATTTATACTACATATATACTATAATGGTCTTATATAATATGCTTATATAAGTTTATTTATCCTTCTGCAGTTTGTCTTTTGCCACATCCGTGTCACCTACACTCTGTGTACACTGACTCCGGAACCCGGGAAGAGTCTTTTGGGGAGGGAAGCCGAAGAGGAGATATCAGATGGTGGTATGTACCACGAGTCATCGTATTAGGTTATGATGGACTTCCATGCAGCTGAGCACCACGCATCCCTGACTACGTGCTGGACATGAGCACCGATCCACCTGACTATGTGCCCGTTGTCTGAGCACCATCATACCCATTGAGATACCAAATGTTCCGGCCTGAGTACCCAGAGAGTACTTAGTACCTTCAGAGGATGAGGCACCCATAGAGGACCAGCCTCTACCCGCTGATGCTTCACACGTTAGCCTAATCACCAGCTTATGTATCTGATTTGATCCAGGAGGACTCGAGAGGGGGGCATGCTGATTACCCTGCTGACGGATGGGATGGAGATGATGAGCCCTCCGATGATGACACTGATGATGATGATGCTGGATGAATGGATGTATGAGGAGCCTTTCGAGGTATGGGGAGGATGACGAGGAGGAGGGAGCACCTAGCTCCGGGATGACTTCCAGGTTATACCTATTGTTGACCTGTTCCTCGGCTGGGGAGGATACAGAGGCTTTTGAGATTGATGATAGTCTGCACCCACACCTTATACTACCTCAGATCAGGATTCCCCTTTGCCCCGACACGTCTCCGTAGGGCACGGAAGAGTGGTCAGACTGAGCCACGCATGTCGGATCCATGGGGGTAGGCACGCATTGTCTGAGCATGCATGGACACTACTCCACCACTACTGTTGTATCTTCATCATTACCTTACAACAACACTCCACTACTACGCCCTTACTGATACAGGAGCACCATAGGTATAGGGCAGCGGGATTCGGAATTAAGAGTGTCGGAGAGCTATCACCACCTTTAGCACTTCTACTACTTTCCCCCAGGACTGATAGACCCGAGGCTGACGATGCCAGCATGGATAAGAGAGCTTGTCTTACTACTCCCGCTCCCGGTTACGAGATCGGGGAGAGTTCAGCGGCTGGTGCCGCAAGACAGCCAGGGCATACCCCAGCGCTTGACACTTGGGATGAGATTGTTGAGGCCTGGATGGAGTTAAGCACCGACCACCTTTGGAAGGGTCTTATAGTTCTTTGTGATTATTACTTTTTCTTTCTTTTTTATCTGTCGACCAGAGAGTGACAGAGCTTGATACTACTGTTAGGCAGAGGACTGAGGAGTGCGAGGTACGATTTGAGGAGGCACGTGATGACCGGGCTTACTTGGGAGCCCTAGTCAACACACTATACAGAGAGAGGATACGACACCGCCGCACAGCTTTGGCTATAGATAGAGAGGCTGTATATGCTCGCATAGCATGGACTAGTTCTGAGGAGAGGAGTGCCGCCATAGAGGCACATGTTAGGACACTAAAGGGCACAGGTTGCCACGTTGATTGCTCATACCACATCACTTCAGACTCAGTTGACTACAGCGCTTGGACGTATTGCGACACTAGAGGCTAGAGACCCAGAGCCCCAGGATGGACCAGCTGAGGCTGGCAGCAGCAGTTAGTCATGCATCATTTGTAGCTATCCTGCATAGCCTATTAAGTTTTATGGGTTACTCCCAGCTAATAGGCTGTAAGGGACTTTTGTTTTATATTTTAGCTATCATGGTATGCGTGTTAAGTATTTGGGTGATCCCCAGCTAACACCGTCCCTTAGGTCCCATATTTTTAGTTTTTGTATCTCATTGTATGAACATTGTTGTAATAGGACCACCATTTATGATTATCGATGTTGTTGTGTATGAATGTTTGATTTATTTATGTCTTGTTGATTTCACTTTCAGTTGTATATTTCGCTGTGGATGGTGATCTTTTTATTTATTATGCATATGTCACGTTACATTTATGATTGTGTGAAACCTGACGTGTATTATATTCCTTGTGATTTTGAAGAAAATGTTACCAACAAGAAGAGCCACGAGGACAACACCCGCCACCACAACCGCTCCTACCACCACTGTCACTGAGGCTCAACTCCAAGCCTTAATTGATCAAGGCGTTGCTGCTGCTCTAGCAGAACGCGATGCAAGCAGAAGCAGCAGGTGATGGGATAAAGCCATGGTTCAGGAAACCGGCGGAAGAAGGCAAGTGCCTACTCAACGAGAATGCACTTACACTGACTTCTTGAAGTGCCAGCCTATAAATTTCAAAGGCACTGAAGGAGTCGTTGGCCTGACCCAATGGGCAGAAAAGATGGAATCTGTTTTCCTTATCAGCAACTGTGCTATTACAAGTCAGGTTAAGTTTGCATCTTGTACTCTAGAGCTTTTCGACAAAGGCTTTATAAGACCTAGTTCGTCACCATGGGGAGCTCCAGTTCTATTCGTCAAGAAGATAGATGGATCGTTACGTCAGCAACTGTGCTATTACAAATCAGGTTAAGTTTGCATCTTGTACTCTCCAAGGAAGTGCCTTGACGTGGTGGAACTCACACGTGAGGGCTGTCGGACAAGATGTTGCATACACAATGCCATGGACGGCCTTGAAAAGGATGATAACAGATAAATATTGCCCTAGGGGCGAGATCAAAAAGCTGGAATCTGAGTACTGGAACTTAAAAGTGAGAGGTACTGATTTGATGACTTACAATCAACGATTCCAAGAGTTGGCACTCATGTGTGATAGAATGTTCCCTGAGGAATCAGCTAAAGTGGAAAGGTATGTCGGTGGTCTTCCCGACATGATTCATGGCAGTGTTAAGGCATCAAAGCCTCAGTCAATGCAAGAGGCTATTGAATTTGCTACTGAAATGATGGACAAAAAGATGATCACTGCAGCTGAACGCCAAGCAGAGAATAAGAGGAAATTTGAAGAGACTCCAAGGAACACCCAAAACCAACAGCAACCATTCAAAAGAAACAATGTGGCACGGGCTTACACTGCTGGGCCTGGAGATAAGAAGCCTTATGGAGGAACCAAACCTCTATGTGCCAAGTGCAATTATCACCACGATGGGCCATGTACTCTAAAGTGCACTAACTGCAAAAAGACTGGTCACTCGGCCCGTGACTGTAAGGTTCGACCTACTGCTAACTACAACAACAACAACAACAACAATAACCAGAGGACCCAAGGGACAAATCCCCGAGTTATCACTTGCTTTGAGTGTGGAGTGCAAGGTCACTACAGTCAGGCTGGAAATGCCAAGGCTCAGGCAAAGGTGTATGCCGTGGGCAATGCAGGGGCAAATCCAGACAATAATGTCGTCACTAGTACGTTTCTCCTAAACAACCGATATGCATCTATTTTATTTGATACCGGTGCCGATAGGAGTTTTGTATCTACTGCATTTTACTCTCGAATTGTTATCACTATCCGACGTGCATTAGATCATAGTATAATGTCGAAGACTACCGACGGCGAATAGTTTGTAAAACCTATTATCCGTGGTTTGTACGTTAAACCTCGTAAATCATCCTTCAAACATAGACTAATGCCCGAAGAAATAGGTAGATTTTATGACGTTGATATTGGGTAGGGATTGGTGGCAAAGTACTATGCCGTTATTGTCTGTGCCGGAAAAAGCGTTCGTTTATTCCGTTTGAACGAAAATTTTATGGTTCGTGTGACGGAAGCACAATAAACATGGGTCCCATATAACATCATCGTGTGGCTAAGCTCAAGAGGTATTTAACGAAAAGTGATGTCACGTATTCTTAGCAAATAATCACCTAGCAACCCAAGACAAGACAAGTCAAGGAGATACGACTTGAAGATGTGCCAGTGGTTCAAGATTTTCCTGAAGTCTTTCTCAAGACTTGCCGGGTATGACCACCACACACTCGACAATGGGAGTTTTTCGAATCGATTTGTACCAGTAGGATGCGACACCGTGTAGCACGGGCACCAATATAGATTAGCAACCATCCGAAATGAAGGAACTAGCGAGGCAATCTACAGGAACTTACGGACCAAGGCTGATAAGAACCAATTTCCTCACCCCTGGGGAGCTCCAGTTCTATGTGTGAAGAAGAAAGATGGGTCGTTTCGATGTGCATCGATTAAGGGAATTGAACAAACTGACAGGAAAGAACCTCTACCCACTATCCCAAGGATCGATGACCTATTCGAGACCAGTCGTGTCAGGGCGAGTATTTATCAAGGATCATCTGAGTCAGTATCACCAGTTGAGGTTCGCGAGGAAGAACATTCCCAAGACTGCATTCAGGACCGATACGGTCACTATGAATTCCAAGTCATGTCTTTTGGTTTGACTAATGCTACCGGGCCGTGTTCATGGACCTGTCGAACCGTGTAGTGACCGTATCTGTCAAGTTTGTAATTATCTCATCGATGACATTTGATCTACTTCCAAAAGAAAAGGAACATGAAGAACACCCTTAGGCAGATCTTTCGAAATTTGCTTAAGAAGGAAGGAATTGTAAGCGCCAAGACAATTCTCCAAGTGTGAATTTTGGATTTCCAGGTATAATTCTCGTCACGTGGAATTGACGTCAAGGTATACACGGTGACCCCTAGCCAAGATTGAATCTATCAAAGGATGGGGCGTCTCCTAAAACACCCAACAGAGATTCGCCAATTTTTTGGCCTTGCCGGGCCCCCCCCCCCTATTAGAGAAGATTCCTCGAAGGTTTTCAAAGATCCCAAGCACAATGACCAAACTAAAAACCCAAAAGGGTCAAGTTTATTTGGGGCATAAACAAGAAGCAGCTTTTCAGCTGTTGAAGCAAAAGCTGTGCAGTGCACCAATCCTGGCCTTACCTGAGGGGAGCAAAGATTTCATCGCATACTGCGATGCTTCAAAGAAGGTGTAACATTTCTCATTTTCAGGTTATTTTCAACTTTAACAAATTCCATTATTTATTTTTAGAGTTTTACGCGTTCGCTTTTAATTATTATCTTATAGTTAAATCGCGTAAACTAAAAATCAATGATCATTTAAACTACATCAAACAAATTAAAAGTTTGACACCAAGCAATGTTATATGATATTAGGATATCATTTATAACATTTCATAATTTATTTTTGTTGGTTACGTAAAACGCTTACGTTTCGCAATAAATTACTTTCGGTCGCACCCGGAAGCACCTTTACCTATCTACGCTTAAACAAATACCCACGTTTATACCCAATACTCAAAATTTAATTATTTTTCTCTCCTATATCATATTAGAACCGGACTTGAGCTTTTACCCATGATTTAAATCATTTAATCTTTGTAAAATCCTTTTTACAACGTTAAAAGTCTTAACAAAACCATGGGGGTTACTTGGACCCAATTACCAAAGATTGGCAGTCATGTACCGCTTAACCCCCCTCCAAACCGTGGGATTCACCTAGGGAGAGAGAAGCCGCTAACACTTGTACTCCAGTACCATTGCTCCCATGTATCAGTTAAGTCCCTTCCAGGTTTTTCCCACTTCCTAATAAAGGCAAGCAACTAGTCCACCATATACTCTTGCATTCCTACAAACAAAATCAAACAAATACTCCCTCTTTTCATGCTCTAAACCCACGGCACCCCTAAAATTACTAGGGTTCCATTTTTCTTTTGCAACCAAGGTATTCCAAGCATACAAGTGTTCATCCCGAAACTCCCTAAGACTGACTCAAGTTTGTTGGTAAGCTTGGATTCGGGTTTAACAGGAATAATCAAGAAACATTATTTTAGGTTTGCTTGATTAGGTTTTGGTTTAAAGGCTTGAGTGTGGTTTACATCATCGTGTTTTCATCAACCTATTGATTCCTATAAGGTCATTAAAGTTTAATACTCTTTTATTAATTTCCTATTGTCAATAGTGTTGCATTATGAATCACCACCTATTTGATTTTAAAGTTAGAGAAAGTTATGCTGATTTCATATGACAAAGGACAGGACATATAGAGGACTACATACATGTAAAATATACGGTACAACACTTGGGAAATTTATGGGGCAAGTTCCTAAATAAAAAGAATGTAACTACTTGTTTAATGAAAACCCAATTATGGCTTTATATATACTTATGGAAATTGCGAACCAAATACCTGTATGTTTTTATATTTTATAAAAAAATAGTACTCTTTAAGGATCGTTAGCATGTAAGAAGTCGAAAAAACGGAATTATATACGAACAAGATACGCATTTACCAGTTATAATTTAATTAACTTTATAAAAATAATTTTTATTTTTTTTTTAATAAAAAACCCCCCCCCCTGTGATGAACATAAATTTACTGTTCATCAGATAGAAAAATCGCATAAAATAATTTATTATTTGTTTTTTTTGTTTTATAGTTGTGATAATTTTCCTTAATACGAACCCACGGACATAAAGAACTCGAAAAACGGAATTATAACGAATAAGTGGGACTAGTTTACAATTATATATATAGAATATAATTCTATAAAAATATTTTTATAAACTGCTGTGAATAGTAAAATTTACTGTTCACCAGTGGGTTAAATTTTATAAATATTAAAATTTGATAAATTTTCTTAATACTAATCCAAGGACATAAGGATCGCGAGAAACGGTGTTATAACGAACGAGTTAGGATTTAAACAAGTTACACTTATTTAATTTCATAAAAATAACTTTTATAAACTGTGATGAACAGTAAAAGTTACTGTTCATCAGGGGGTTTTTATTTTATAAACATAACGTTTTGATAAATTACTTTAATACGGAGACGGAAACATACAAAACATATAAAACGGAGTCGAAACGATAAAGATATGAAGTTTTAAAACTCGCGCGCATTACTTATATTTTTATATAAACTTTTATAAAATAATTAATTTAATAATAAAATATCATTAGTAAAAATCAATATTTTTTACAAACGATGCATTATAAAACGAAAATAATACTTTTCTTACAGACGCAAGTACACACGCTTTAATAGTTAACAAAGTACGAGTTAAATATTTTTTAACGTTAATTAATTAATAAAACTATTAGGTGGTGGTGTACTAGCAATATGTGATGTTTTATTACGTGAAAATAATTATACTCAACGGCCTGTAATTTAAAATTAGGTGCTTTCAAATTGACCGAGCGGTTCCACTCATTTTGATTAGATAATCAATCATCTTCCACTTCGTGAGTACATAGCCCCAACTTTTATAACCTATATTGTTTTTAACAACTTTTGGGGTGAGAAACATCATTGTTTTTACATTTGACGCAAGTACTCTTTTAAACGTATTATACGAGTTGGCTAAGTACTAAACCCCACATTGCCCACCCTCATGAACGTCAATTGCTCGTTAGCGAGCGCAGAATGTTTATGGAATAGAATCTATTTGGGATTGACATCCCGTTCGGAGTGAGTAGGGCGCGCATCAGATCTCGGAGGTACCGAAACAACAACCGTAAACCATGGTCGGAACAATTAGGATGTTGCGGAGTGAACATCTACATGGGCACATTTAGTGCATTAAATTCCTACAAGATACGAACTTCGTGTCATGAACTAGTGCACTCGTAATTATTTTTGAGAATATTGTAGTGTTACATGTCCTTACATTTGGAAAGCTGTGGTCCTACGTTAAACAATATACAAAACCTTGAATTCACCACTATGTACGTTTTAAAAAGCATGTTTTCTTTTCTCAGGCCATAAGGTACAGAAACAGGATACATGGGGGTCATCATTTTGGAGTCAGTACTAGAAAGATTTGGATGCATTACATTTGGGAATATTTTTATTCTTAAAATCTTTACTTTTCTGATGAACTTTTAAGCTTCGGCTATTGTAACAAACAAGTCTATTTAATCCAATGTATCAATTTTAAACGACTCATATAGAGGTCGTTCTCTTATCTTGTGCTATTGATCTATGAAGTAACATTCCCCAACCCATATTCCGCTGCGACCCATTTTGGGGGTGTTACAAAAGGGTTTGGGCGATGTGTTGATGCAAAGAGAAAAGGTGATTTCTTATGCATCACGCCAGTTAAAAATTCATGAAAAGAACTATACGACTCATGATTTAGAACTTGGGGCAGTAGTGTTTGCTCTAAAAATTTGGAGGCACTATCTGTACGGAACCAAGTGCACGGTGTTCACTGATCACAAAAGTTTACAACACATTCTTGATCAGAAGGAATTAAATATGAGGCAACGTCGCTGGTTAGAGTTGCTGAGTGATTACGATTGCGAAATTCGTTATCACCCAGGGAAGGCGAATGTTGTTGCTGATGCTCTGAGCAGGAAGGAACGAGAACCACTAAGGGTTCGGGCCTTAGTGATGACTATTGGCTTGGATCTTCCTAAACAAATCTTGAAAGCTCAGACTGAAGCACGAAAGCCGGAGAACATCAAGAAGGAGGATGTTGGAGGTATATTGGTTGAGAATTCAAAAGATCCGGAGAAACTTAGAACGGAAAAGTTGGAACCACGTGCGGATGGAACTATGTGCTTAAATGGCAGGAGTTGGTTACCATGTTATGGCGACTTAAGGACTGTGATCATGCACGAGTCCCACAAGTCTAAATACTCTATTCATTCGGGTTCTGACAAGATGTACCAGGATATGAAGAGACTATACTGGTGGCCCAATATGAAAGCCAACATCGCCACCTATGTTAGCAAATGTTTGACATGTGCTAAGGTCAAGGCCGAACATCAAAGACCATCGGGTTTGTTAGTACAACCCGAGATACCTCAATGGAAGTGGGACAACATCACGATGGATTTTGTCACGAAGCTTCCTAAGTCGTCACAAGGTTATGACACTATTTGGGTGATCGTTGACCGACTTACAAAGTCTGCCATTTTTATGTCTATGAGGGAAACGGATCCTATAGATAAACTGGCAAGAATGTACCTAAAGGAGGTAGTCATGAAGCATAGGATACCTGTTTCAATTATCTGTGATCGTGACCCTCGGTTCGCATCAAATTTCTGGAGGTCACTTCAGAAGGCTTTGGGTATAAGTTTGGATATGAGTACTGCATATCATCCGCAAACCGATGGGCAAAGTGAGAGAACCATCCAAACTCTCGAGGATATGCTACGTGCTTGCGTAATCGACTTTGGAAATGGTTGGGTTAAACATTTGCCATTAGTTGAGTTTTCATACAATAACAGTTATCATGCTAGCATTAAGGCTGCACCGTTTGAAGCACTTTATGGTCGAAAGTGTCGTTCACCCGTGTGTTGGGCCGAGGTTGGACAAGTTCAACTCACTGGTCCAGAATTAGTGCAAGAAACAACGGAGAGGATCATCCAGATCAAACAAAGGATTCAAACCACTCGCGATCGACAAAAGAGCTACGCTGACTTGAAGCGTAAACCGATGGAACTTCAAGTTAGAGATAAAGTTATGCTTAAGGTTTCACCTTGGAAAGGGGTCGTACATTTTGGCAAACGAGGGAAGTTAAACCCCAGATATGTCGGACCTTTCAAAGTGTTGAAAAAGGTTGGAGCCGTTGCTTACAAGCTTGAGCTTCCTCAAGAGCTGAGCAGGGTCCACAATACGTTTCATGTATCCAACTTGAAGAAATGTTATTCTGACGATCCATTAGTCGTTCCGTTGGAAGGACTCCAAGTGGATGACAAGCTTCATTTTGTTGAAGAGCCTGTAGAAATCATGGATCGCGAAGTCAAACAATTGAGGTGAAGCCGTGTCCCAATTTTCAAGGTTCGATGGAACTCTAGGCGGGGTCCTGAGTTTACATGGGAACGTGAAGATCAATTCAGGAAGAAATATCCACACCTCTTCACCAAGACCGCACCATCATCAAGTGCCGTGTGATAAGCCTTGAGGACAAGGCTCATTTAATGGGGGAAGACTATAACACCTCGTGTTTTAGGTCATTGTACGACATTATGTAATCCACAATTTATTTTTAGGGTTTTACGCGTTTGCTTTTAAATCGTAATCGTTAAGCTAAATCGCGTAAACTAAAAATGATCATTCAATATAAACGGGCATTAAACAATTAAATGTTTACATCAAGCAAGTGTTATATAATATTAGAGGATAAATTATTATCATTGCACATTTAATTTTTATGGTTACGTTTAAGTGTTATTACGTTTCGCGATAAAGTACGTTAAGGCTACCCTGAAGCACGTTACACTATCTACTACGCTTCATCAAATACCCAAAATTTTGTACCCAATTACTTAAGTTTATTTAAAAAAACTTCAAGTATTTAATCACTTATACATATCTTCATGAAAGAATTCAAACCAAAACCCTACAATGGTATAAATTCTACCATTGATATTTGACTTTAATACTACATTATACTCATATAATTCAAGTATACATTATATAAAGCACCAAAGACTTATCCAGCCCTCCTACATATAAAACGTTACATGTATGACTAGGAAGCCAAGAGTCACCAAGAAGCTTCCAAAAATATCTTCATACATGCATCTTGCATCCACTTAAACCATGACTAGCCAAGTCTTATCCAAGATAAGCCCTAGTCATCTTTCTAAGAGTTCCAAGCCTTGCCACCTTGCATACTTCCACTTGACATCAAAAATATCTCATATGATCTCCAAGTAGTATAAATAGGCATGCAAGGGTCATAGAAAACTCACACAAGACATTTCTTTACAAAAATCACAAAATCAATCTCTTTGTCTCTCTTCTAAACCCACGGCATTAAACAAGGATTTTAGGGAGTCCATAGCTTGATTTTATTTCACCATATTAGTGTTTACATATCATACTTAAGGTATTCTAAGAAGAATTGAAGGGTTGGTTAAGCTTTGAAAGGGTTTTAACAAGATATTGCAAGATTAGGGTTTTGGTTGAAATTAGGGTTTTCACCTTATATTTTCAAGCCAAGGTTGTTAATCACAAGGGTGTGATTGGTTTTCTTTTCTCTACTCATCCACACAAGGTTATATATAAAGCTTAATCATTTCATAACTAAGATTTTATGTGTTCATATGTTATATTTAGCTAAATCACCATTTAGGGTACTTTTGAATATGTAAAATGGATATTTACTTATGATTAATGTTATATGGACTTATTTACATGTCATATGAATGGTAATATCATGTTAAAAGGGATGTATAAGTGTTCTAACATGTTGGTTAAGTATGAACATGTTTATGAGCAAATTAGGGTTTCTAATGTTAACTTATGAGTTACAAGTGAAAATGGTAGTTAAACTTGTTATCTTGAACACACTTGAGCAAATCATGATCTAATTGTACTTTAAAATATGTAAAATACATAAGATAGAAATGTTGTGAAGTAGTTGTAATAAGGTGTTGAAGCTTAATGGTACAAAAATCAAGCTTAAAACATGTTTTAATCACAACCTTTCAAACTTGCTGTTTTGGTTCGAATTTGTTAACATCCATATTATGTTTTATAAAGATAGTACATCTCATGAGGATCCAAAATGATAAGAAACTCGTAAATACATTTATAACAAGAATATACGCTAGTTATGAGTTTTACCGACGCTAAATACTTTATAAAACAAATTTTATAAAAAGTTACTATTCATGGCAGAAACTTATACTTTGTAAACATCAATAATATGATAAAACTTTCATTATGAGAACATGTTTGAAAGAATCGCTAAAACGGAGCTATAACGAACGAAGATACGACAAAAACCGGGTTTTACGTATTAAAAGTATAAAAACGATTATAGATCTGTTATGAACATAAAAACACTAGTTCATCACAGAATCCTCAAAAACCCAAAAATGTGATTTATGATCACTCATCTTATAAGAAAGCGTGGCGTAAGAAACGCGAGAAACATACTTAAAAACGACAAAGTATGTCCGTTTTTGCTAAACGCGTAATTAAAACGTTTTACTTTATATTAACGATTTCACTTATACGATTAGATGGTGATATAGCTACTCTTAGAAAATATATAAGTAATTAGTTATCAAAGTGCTATAAACACAAGGGAATTCATAATTGAGGCTTCTTCGTATGGCGTCATTGACGGGTTGTTTGATTTAACGATTTAAAGTGACCTAACTCCTCGTACGACAGTCATGACCTCTAAATTATGATAGCCCGAACCGATAGAACATATAAAAACAATATAAGGATTATATATGGTTTTTTTTGTTAGACAACGACTTGAAATACTCTGATACCGACCTATATTAACTAGGTTGCATTCGGGCGTTAGCGAGACGCGTCGATACTAGGGATATTTTTTATTATCAGTTGAGCTCACGTCAAGGTGAGTTCATAGCCCCCATGTTTTACAATTATTAATTTATAATTTTTGTGGTTAGAAACTATCATTTTTACAAATTTTGGGGGACGCAAAGTGTACAGTTTTATGCATGATTAAACGTTTTTGCCTAAGTAGCGATAACACCACTAGTGACCATAGAATCATGAACTGTTAATTACTGGAATGTGAGCGCAAATGATTATAGGATAGATCTAATTAGGAATACCACCCCGTCCGGGTGCACTAGCTATCACTGGAAACGAAGGTAAGTCATGTTCGGATTTTGGAAGTTACGGGTTGAAACATAATCACGGCAATGTAGGCAATTAATTTATATATTATATTTTACTTTATGTCGAGCTTCTGGTGTCCTGAGCTTAGGAAAACGGTAATTACATTATTTGTGATGTCTGCAATCTGTTGGCATTATCAACGGGAAAAGTCTTGCGTCCTGAAATACATTTACATAAACCTATGAAATTTCACCAACTTTATGTTGACGTTTTAAAGCAAAGTTTTTCAGGAGGGGTCCATTAAGGCACGAGAGGTGCGAAGGATACATTGTGGTTATATGTTGAAGTCATTGCGTTTAAGATTTAGTATTGCATTACATTTTGTATATCTGTTTTGGGCTGGAAAACTTGTTAATAATAACAAGTAAACAAGTAAAAGCTTCGGGCTTTTTGTAACACATTCCTTTATTAAATCCAATGTAATCATGTTTTTAACGACATTTTGGTCGATCTTTATATTATCTTGTGTTTTGAACTGAGAAAAAAGGTTTTTTAACACGCCCCGGACCCTTATTTCCCGCTGCTACCCAATTTGGGGGTATTACAGCAGATTAGGGTTGCGTTTGGTTTTAACAGAAATACATCAAGAATGATTGAATCATATGTTTAAGCAACGAGGGTGCGTTTGGGTCTAGCTGTAAACAGTCATTAGGGTGCGTTTAGTTTGGCAGATTCGCCACAAAAGGGTGCGTTTGGTTTGCACAGCCGCACAAGGGTGCGTTTGGTTTGGCAGATTCGCCACGAAAGGGCGCGTTTGGTTGCAACAAAGCGCACAAGGGTGCGTTTTGTTTTGGCTAGTTTCGCCCACGAAAGGTGCTTTTTATGGTTTGCACACCGCACAAGTGTGAGCGTTTTGGTTTGGCAGAGTTCGCCACAAAAGTGTGCGTTTGTCTTTTAAGAGAATAGCACCAAGTGGTTCGTTAGGGGTAGCAGTTTCGTAAGGCGTGTTTTGGGTTAGCGAAACAACCTTAGGTGCATTTATATTAAATAGAATAATAAACATAACATAAGATTTTATAAATATAAAACCGGGTTAAATGATGGTTAATGGTTAAATAAATGTGTTATATATTATTTAATCTCGCCTAATTATTATATATTGATCAACATCGAGAAAACTACTAACACGGATTGATTGAAAAAGGATTAAGTTATATAAATTTTAAGATTGTTAATTTGAAATATTTCAATAACCGGATGAACAAACGGAAACTATACTTTTACAAATAGGATAACTATTTTAGCAAACCGTCAAGGAAACAATATACTAGATTACAAAATATTATTTTATATTTTATAATTGTCAACTAGAAATTAACATCATAACCCGTGTAAAAACTTTAAAAACATAGTCTACATGATTTGTAACTTTAAAACGTACGTTTACTTTTATGCTAAGAACTTTTATCTATTTAAGTGGTGATTTTCTAAAACGTGTCGAATTATTTTGTATTAATCAATTTACTTCACATTTCCTTAAATAAATTTGCAAAGTATTAATATTCAAATTATTCCTGTTTGATTGTTGTCATATTAAATAAATCATCCATAAATTATATAACATTGCTTTATTTTTCATATGTATTATAAACGGGATATAATACATACCTCCTGCATATGATTCACATCGATGAATTATAAATGTTTTTTTATTTATTTATTTAACCAACCACCAAACTATTACAACTTTAAATCTAAATCTTTTTATCAACGTGTCGCGTTGGTGTACTCATTCATCGGAAAACCCAAGTACATTATCCTAGGCTAGTGGTTCCTAGCCGTTAAGATAAACCGCAACTTCTTGGTCGAGTTTGTTCCATTACTGTTTTGTCTGGCGCTAAAATACGCGCGTACCGCCAGCCGTAATCTTCTCATCGATGTGAGTTTATAAGCCCCTCTTCACTTACATTAACATTTACTTTTACAAAACTCCTCCGGGGGAGAATACATGCTCAATACAACTTGTTTACATATTCAATTACAATATCTTTTACATTCGATTTCAACACATAATTTGGTTTACATACTTGAATTCGCAACTCAATACAAACACAATTACATGGTTATTACAAAACTTGGTTTCATACTATTTACATACTCATTTTGCCATACACGTTTACGAAAATGTATTACATACTCCATATACAAACTCAATACTTGATTTATATCACACTCTTTTCTACTTATGGATTTTAAGTACTTAAAGCTATTTACACTACAATGGGTTAATTTTTATTGGACCAAGTTGTTTCAGTTATCAATCTCCTATTTACATGTGCCTAAGTAACTAAACCCACCATTGCCCATTATCATGAACTGTTAAATTCTTGACCGGAGGACCGGTTGAGGAAGCGCGAGTGTATAAATAGATCTATTTGGGATTGACATCCCTGTTCGGGTGAGTAGCTCTCACTAGTTTCGACCGTACTGAAACACGAATGCATACATGTCAACAATTTTTGATGTATACGGTTGAAGCTTCTGACACGGGCCTTATCTTTGCATTAAATTGCATACAAGAGTGTCAAGCTTCAGAGTCATGAGCTTAGCGCAACAGTAATATAATTTAAGTGTACTAGTATCTTTTTATAGTAGACCCATACATTTTGGAAAATCAAAGATATCACTGACCATGAAATACTACTGTATAGAACAAAGCTAATGTACTGAACACTTTTTCATTATAATTGGGCGAAGCAATAAACACTAAACTCTTTCGGTTCTAACATTTACCTCTTACATTATTTTATAATTTAACGATTATTATATAGGATTAAAAAGGTCCATACATACTTTTATAAATCTTTGGTTCCAACAATTTATATTTAACTTACAAAAGCTTTATGAACTCACCACACCAACTTTATGTTGACCATACTTTTAAGCATGTTTTTCTTAAGGTGAATTAGATGTTTTGCTTACTGGATGTGCAATGGAGTCTAAAATTGACAAGATTTTTCATTTATGGGATTTTCCACTGTACAAGTACAATGATAAATCTTGTTGGGTTTATTTTCAAGCATTTCATTGTGATGCAATTATGGGACAAATGTTATATCAATTTCAAAGAAATCAACGAGATTACTTTTCAAACGACACATTTAGAGGTCGTTCTCTTGTATCTTGTGCGTATGGACTATGAAGTAGCACCCCAAGTGGTATTCCGCTGCATTGTGAATTTTGGGGGTGTTACAGATTGGTATCAGAGCCAAGGTTATAGAGAACTAGGTTGCATATTTTACCCTAGACTATAACCGTTTTCACAAACATTGCATCACATCAAACATTTTCAAAGTGCATACACACTACTTGCTTACTTGCCTACATTACTTGTTACATTATGTGCTTACATGGCATACATATATGTAGCATATATATGCTTACATCCCTTTGCGTATATCGTACATTATTTATATAAGAGTTATTTATATAAATATCAGAACACCTTCTTAGACATTGTGAGTTGCACAATGGTCTCACTTCGTTCTCAAACATTGTAAGTTAAACAATGGTCTCCAAGAATATTTTTCATAACTTTATACCAATACGTATGTACGCGAAATGCTCATGATTTTGGGGTTGCATGGGATTAGTATGAATCTAATATTACAAGTCTTGTATTGGGCTGGACTTGTAATAGAGTATTGATATGATAGATTGCTAATTTGACTCGTTTCATAATGACCTTTATCTTTATTTACCTTTATTACTCTAACCAAGTGCTCATTAACTATCTTGAACTCTATGTTGATCTCGCCTGACAGTTTTTACTCCCAGTCTCCGAAGACGAGTTTTAAATCATTCGTCCCACACTCATTAGAACACATGCATCGTCATGTCATCCATCACCTTGAAGGTTATGTGAGTACGCGTATTGCATCGGGAATTATTAAGTAGGATGATTTATAATCTATTTATTTGAAAGGATTGGGACGTCTCTTCAGTTAAATAAATAAATTATAAATCACCGAACCATAAGTTTATCATTTCTTACTTACATAAATTTGGACGCTTCTTTATGTAAATAAGAAATTATAAATGAGTGGGCTTAATGGTATCCGATATGACACGAGTATGAACCTGAAATCGATAATCATCAGAATCCGTTAAAAGGGTCTAGAAACACAATCGTGTCTTACTACTTAGCAGAATCTTAAGGCCTCACTTGGAGCTACCTTATCACATTCTTAAGTTATTACTTTTGCCGTTGCTAATCCTCATGATCACGAACTGTTCGTGGAACTAACAGTCTAGTTATACACGTGAGTTAATGGAGTTGATTCGTCCTTAAACTAGCGACCGAGTACCATAATTCGCCGTCTATCGCAAAAGCTCTTCCGCGAGCTCCTCCCATTTGTTGAACTTTATTCTGGGGATATTATTTCTTGAGACGTCCTCACTTCCTATATCCCGTCACCATTTGTTATAGTATTGATGTTATGGTCGCTACTGTTGGGTCCTAGAGCGGTCCCGGCTGATACAACTTTATCCAATAAGTTATGCAACTCCCCTTAAACGAGATAAACACCTACCGACGAAACAGATAGTTGGACTATTCATTTCGAGCCGCTAGTAGGAAGACTTAGGTCGCGATACATCCTAGTACTGCCAAGTAAGTTGGGTACTTACATACATAAGTCACGTTGATGTGAATCATCGAACATTACAGATAGTAGAAACGAGACTCCGTCATCGGACGTTTAGAAACTTTTACAAACGCACTCACGTGACTACACTTTCTTTTTGATGATTTCACTATTAAGAGATTTTTTTTAACGCGGTTATATCAGTCATAAGATCTGCAATGATATTTTTTTGAGATACCCTTTTGATGGATTAAATATCCTGGTCAAACTTAGCCAAAATTTTTGGTATATTGAGAATTGTCGAAACAACAAAATTTTGCTGAATAAAGTTATCATCGTCTTGTTTGGAACTGGTTTATTAAATCTTAAATTTTTCTTGGTCACACAATCGGTTAACACAAAAATTAAATCTCGGGACGAGATTTCTTTAAGGGGTAGGTACTGTAACATCCGGCAATTTTTGAAATTTTAAATGACTATTTTAAACTTTGACCTTTCAGGTCCGATCTTACTTTTTGACTTATGATCTTTTATCGTCACATAAAAACGATTACCGCGTAACTGGTAAAATTTTCGGAACAAATTTTAAATAATAAATCATATTTATTAGTACATCTCTCATGGGAAAGTTATTTTTAACTTATTTGATTCGAAAACGAAAAAGGATATATATAAATTCATAGCTGGTTTATCAAAAACGAACCACTAAATCATGTTTTCATGATTCGGACCCTAAAGCAATTTGATGTAAAACGATATTCCTGACGACTTTTTAGTTTTGCCCGAAACCTGGAAACGAGCCAAAAAGGGCTAAAACAGCCCCGCAAAGTTCTGAAAACTGCACACAACAGATACCGACAAAAAAAAATATAATAATTAATTTTTTTTATTATCACTATTTATCTAATAAAAATATTAAATAAAATTATTTAATATTTTACTTATTTAAGCGTTATTGATAACGCGAATATCCGAGTTTTCCTTTTTATTTTTTACCAAGTCACAAAATAAATAATAAACGTTTTAAATAAATTTTAAAAAACGTTTACGAAAATTAGTCGAGTGAATACTCACTTTTATCAGAAAAATGATTTAGAAAACAATGGCGCAAGTTTCGTGTTTTGAATCTTCCGTTAAGTAGCTTAAACGAGTCCCGAATCATTATTTACCAAAAATTACAATATTGGTCCCTCTAGTAATATTTACATGAAACACCCTAGACTATTACACACCTTCTATTTTGTTTATAAAACTTTCATATGTATATATAGTTACCCTATCATTGTTTTTATAACAACACAAAGCAAACCCTACACACACTTATCTCTTCCGGCGCCCCATCTTGTCTGGCGAATTATCCGGCGCCGCC